>DWPV01005787.1:0-12071 GCA_018251915.1 Urbanus proteus proteus
TTTTATTTTTTACTTTTTAGCGCATTTTGTTTATTTATATATCTACATATTTGAAGTCGGTTCTTTTTTTTGTTAAATATTATTTTATTGATATTATTGATGAACTACACCAAAGACAGGTGGTAAAACCCTTTGCTGTTTCACTCCGGTAGCGTCACTGCTACGCCTATTTCTGCTTATAAAAACAGTGTTACACCATGCGACGTCACCGCTACGCCTATTTCTGCTTATAACAGTAGTGGTTCACCATGCTTTGTTATGATTTGAAAGGTGTGGTAAGGGAGACATACTTATTCGAGACGTTTCAAGTTCTAAGGGTTGGCAACGCATCTGTGGCTGATCTCAAATAGGACTGTCTTTTTATCTGGGGTCGAATACAGATATACTGATCAGGTGGACTACATACTTGTTTGCAGCTTCCATAATACTCAAATAAAAAAAATCAAAGAAAACAAAATAAGATACTTATGTAGCAAAAATAAAATGTGTAATAAATTTAGTGAGACTCTACATCGAAAAATGCATTTCAAAATTAATCGTTTTACACGGGTTTTCCCAAAAGTTCTAAAAGTGAAAAAAAACAATAAAAAACCACGTTTTTTTGTTAAAAAATAAAAGTTGACGATAATATACCTACCTACACCTACCTATATAATACCTACGAAAAGTTCTGCCACAGTATCAATTGTACCCAATGTAGAAATTGTTATAGTAACTAAGTTTAACTACATTAGTTTCTATGACTACTCGTATTGAAGTAAATGACCTTAGTCTTAAGATAGTAACTACATGAGGTAATTTGTAGTAAGCAGTAAACATTTATTTATAAACCTTTCCGCATTATTGTCCGATCCTTGATGTCTTACGTTCTTATTCATACCTACATATATACAAATAACTGTAAATCTGTATATAAAGTAAAAAAGGAAGGTGTTTAAAGCGAGTACGGATTGAACGGACAAGGGTTTTCAAAATGATAGAGCCCTTATGGATAGACTCCGGCGGCTCCACCGTTACACCTATTTCTGCCTTATAACAGCAGTGTTCAGCGCTGCTGTGTTCTGGTTCGAAGAGTGTAAGGGAGACATACTTATCCGAGGCGTTAACTTAGTCCTCTGAGGAAGCAACACATCTGTGGTCGTCCTATATCATATTAATACCTAATATACTAATGAATTCCAGAAAATATCCCGGATTCTATCTCGAAATCTAAAAACTGCGCATAACATACATTATTGAGTTACATAAATGCCTTGACAAACCAATTATGTTAATATCTTTAGGACTTCTCGTTTCGATAAATTAGATTATATTACATTGACATAAATTAAATACTAAATTAAAAGAAAAAAATCTAATGGGTGTACTCTCGCGGAGCCCCCGTAAAGGCTTTTGGTGCCCCAAGGCTCCGCAGAACACACTTTGAGAATGGCTGCCCTAAATACTAACTTTGAACGCCTGAGAGTAAGTAGGTATCAAACTAGATCACACTAACTTATTTTCATATATGTCATAAAAAGGAGTGACGGTGGTACCATCAAACCACAAACTATTCAATAATCTATACAGTTAAAGTTTATATACAAAACTAAAACGCCTAAAACTGAAAACTGAAATATGCTTTACCAAACAAGGCAATTAATTAATTCAAGTACTAATTCGTAATTTCATTAATTGAATTGTGAAAACCAACCAATTTCTTAAAATTGTATAAGTAAAATTAAAGTAAAAATAAGTAAAATTAAGTAAAATTCCCAAAACCATTCAAATTATTTAGTGACGTGGATCTAACAAATTTCCACGCACCAA
This sequence comes from Urbanus proteus proteus, assembly GCA_018251915.1. NCBI lineage: Eukaryota > Metazoa > Arthropoda > Insecta > Lepidoptera > Hesperiidae > Urbanus > Urbanus proteus. Next base: position 1,810 of record DWPV01005787.1, read on the forward strand.
TAAAATTTCCTACGTAATTGGTGAAATATTGTCCTAATTCATCCAATTTCCCTTTACACAATTTTCCCATTTTAACCCCACAATACCACAATGTAAATAATTTTACAATAACAAACACTCAAGCCTTTACATTGTAATTATGACGTCAGACGACACCTAAAAAAAATCGCACATAAAAATAATTTATTACGCAATTACAAATTGCTTAAACTAACGCTTATCAATCGATTACTGATTTCATAGAAGCATAAAAACGAAACAAATACATGACTCAATCGCGAATTAACTAAAAAATCGGACACTACATTGAGTCAATAGCGCTGCCAGTCGAAGTGATTACACACAGGGTAAGTTACATAAATACGCACACTAGCGTAGAATGCACACTAGTGTAATAACCCACACACGCGCAACTCGTCTATGTGTGCGCGCCAGTGAGTGAGTCGAGTCGGTCGACCCCACTACAAAACTTAGTCGCACTCTAGACGTTGCAGAGTTAAGACGAGTCCAAATAACTACTACGCACCTCGCAGTGTTTCATCATAACAACGTTGTGATAGTGAAAAATTTTTTTCTGGACGTGACAAGTGGAAGTGTAACATTATTGTTCCATTTCAAAGTACTATAAACTACGCCATAGACGGTTCTGTGTTTTTTGCTGTTTTGTGAAATTATGACATTGTTCACAATATTTGGATAATTCCGGATAAGGAGTGGAGTTTTGCCGCAAATATTTTCGTGAGTATTTTTAAATACCCCCCAATAATTTCGCTTATATCTGTATTTTTTCCGAATTTTTCAGATTATTCAAAAAATATTTTCAAAGTTTTTAGAACAACTTTGGTCCAAAATAATATTGACTAATGTGTTTTCCGGGTAAAATATTATAAGAACAGATTTTTTACAACTCTTTTAATAAATATATTAACGATAAAATTTTTGAGATTAATAAAAAAAAAAGAAAATTGTTTGAATAATTCTGAAAATTTCCCAAAATTTTACTATTTCCTGAAACAAATTCAGCAAGGAAAGGGAAAGTCGACACCTGAATTAAAAATTTTTAATATCAAATTTAATTTTCAAAGCAGATTGACGCCTAAAATTTCAACTTCCACGTTGCTTCCATTAATTACAATAAATTACAATGACTAATAAATTAAGATGAGTCAGAGGCGAATACACCATGTACCCATTCCGTTCCGTAAAATTGTTTTTCTTAATGTCAATGACTTCACTCGAATCTGTTTACTCATGCATCGTAGGCATTTGCCAAATATTCGTGGATTTATCATCACTTTGCTTTGTCTAAATCTATTTAATATTCTACGATTAATGCCAATAATCGTAATAAAATCAAATTCATTTTCCTTTTTTTAATCTTGATCCTCATTATTGTTTTTATTAAATGTAAAAAAAAGGTTGAAATTTTTTCTATCTTCAATTTGGGTTATCTTGGGATTAACTGAAGTTTGCAACAATGCTTAGAAATTTACCGATATGTTTTTCAATATTTTTGTAAATTTCCACAATCAACCTGTTCTTGGCCGATTAAACCTAGTCTTTGTTTTCGATCTTTTGTTTTGCGACGACTTCCTCAGTTCTTGCCGTTATCTGTTGATATCTGCTTTGGAATCGTACAAATTGTTTTGCTATCTCGTTATTACGTTTTATTTGACACTTGTTGCTAATTTTTATTAGTATTCTCCATTTGATAAATATATTCGTGTCACTTTATCAGTAGATTTTTATATAACTGTCGCTATTGAGTCAGACAGACAATTTTATCTACAATTAATGTAAAATTTTATTTCATGCAATTTTAATATTATTAAGTAAAATATACACATTTTTCATTTTATTTGCATCAAAAGTTCCTTGTTAAAAAATCTAAAACTAAAATTACAGCAATTTCCACAATAAATGTTTAAATATCGTAAAAAACGTTAAAGGAATCCATAAATATCTAATGTGGTTCATCAAAACCAAAATTTGTCATAAATATACAATCGCAATTAAAATCAAATTTCGAGTTTGAACTGTAATTGCGATTGCGTTTAGTAGCAGTGTCGCAAGCGGTGCCAGGCGCTGTCGTAAGCCATTGTGGGCTTACACAACTGGTTCAAGGTTCCATTCCCGCGTGCGTTCGCTCGGATGTACGGAAACTAGATTTAGTAACGAATTTGTGATGTGGAAATGTTGTAACTCCACTTGAAATTTTTATTTCGATTCAGCTATTTCTCAAACAGAAAATTTCGACATTGTTATAAGTATGACATTAGTTTCCTCACAAACGTTTCCCTTTCTTAAAACCACAAACAAACCACATGAAAACGGAAACACGAATTACAATACATTTTTCCTGAAACAATTTCAGCTTCCTAGAATCTGTCATCGGCTTGATAAGTTTTTCCTATTGAACTGCCGCCAAAATAATTATTTACGGGTTACACACCGCAATGATATTAAAACTATTTTGCACTATACACGTTAGCGGCAAAGTCGTAACAATGTTTTGGACGTATGCGGCAAATACCAAAAAATCGTTGGAAACGTAAGCGTCAAATCGGTAACAAATAACAATGAACGTATGCGGCATATGAATAAAAAAGTGGTTGGAAAACAAACAAATGTATCGTGCAATTGGATCGATCGCCGTGTAAAGGTCAGTTAGGTACAAACGCATGACGCAACGTCCCTAGGGCGTATTGCGCAACACACTGCAAGACACTACAAAAGATAGACAATCCAGCAACTCACTTATGACGACTTTGATCTGTATCTATACCTTAATCTTGCATGTTGTCCTTATCTGCAGACTGTTCTTTCCTTATTCACTACAAAATTTAAGATATTTTCACACTCTACAATTTAATTTCTATCATGTAATTTTCTTTGATTTCTATTATACATTTTATTGCTATAAAATCGTTAATTGTAAAAATCGAATTAAGTTAATTTCACCTTCTAAAGTACTTTTTAGAAACGCAATATATTTACATTAAACTTGGTATAAACAGTTTATGTAAGTTATGCGCCCTGAGGTCACAAGCGAGTTCCGCTGTACAACTAATTCTATTTATATTTACACTCGTACACAATGAAATGCAATAAACAGATAACGTTACAATAAACGGTTTATCGGCACATGATGTAATACAGGAACTACAGCAAGGTTGTCCGGAAGGTACTATGAAACATAAGGTCATACCCGCATGCATTTAACTAATCGTGCATCATGAACATAACTATGAATTCTTAAATCCCCTAATACTTGTAAGGATTACGAATGCGACCCTGGTTCATTTTACACGCTTGTACTCAACACGCAAATGATGAGATCATAGCTATAAGCTGCCTAAATAACAACATCGTGATTTTTATAAATCGCATGCAATAATAAATCGTAGAAGTAAATGTAATAATGCTAAACAAAATAGTAGATGAAGCCGGTCCTATCCAGCCCTGTAACGCGACACGTAACGCTCCACCAGGCTTTATGATCGACGATATTGAAATCAATGACATCATATACAATAATGTACATAATTACGATAAAGCGTTACGTAACACGTTTTTTCACGCGCAATACATACACGCCGATAATTTCATCGGTGCGAGGACAAGCAAAGATAACTTGACCTATTTTTTTATCTCGCCCGCTCGCGTAACTCTAACCTACTTACGATGTGCACGTGAGTGTACACGACCAATTGCGACAAAGTAGATCAGAACGCGTGACGTATCTTATTTGAGGTCCTAAGCTTCCTAAAGACTAAAATGGAACGCAATGACGCAACGGTAATGAGACAGAATTACCAAGAAACGCCGCATAACAAAGATATTGTAATCACCAAGGCTGCCCTGATAGCCGTTTAAATAGAGCTGCTTGCATTAATTGTATAATTAAAAATAATGTCCGTTGCCGTAAATTACTGATACTAAACTGGGAAACTCCTAGTAAACAATTGCAACTGGACTAGTTTTCTAGCTCCAGATCTAAAAAGATAATGAACAATAATGCGCAATGAATCATTAGGGAAATACAACTCATTACTGATCAGCATGTAACACTTCCTAGAATACAAATAATTACGTAACATCCTGAAGTGGTCGCCGGTAGCTAAATTCGGAGAATCTAGAACACAGATATAGGTTAAGTGTTTCTTAATAATACAGCAATTAGCTATAGGTTTGGAGCAAGGTCAGCGTAAAGTAGGTCTGTCTTTATTGAGTCTCGTTCAAACAATCATGTATTTGTGAAAGGATTAGTTTATCTGATAGGGAAATCCTACCGGAAAAGTCTGAGGTCCTTGACACAATTGAGTTGGTCGTCGCTTATCGTACCAGTTGTTATGAAACGCAACCTTGACACCAAAACTTTATCGGCGCGACCCAGAGGCTACCCCGAAATAACCCTCCTTGCACAAAGACCTCATGCTAAAATGCGAATGGAAATCGGTCAAGTATACGCAATTCTCTTTGGAAAAATGCTTGAAACTCATCCAGAATTTGCGACCTTCCTCAAATCCTCGTGCTAACTTTAAATCGTGATTTGACTCCAAGGATTTGCTTGAGCCGGTTGTGTGCAACACACAGACATAACACGCTATCTAATGTTTAGAAAACATACCTTAGCCACTTACCATAAACTGTAATCAAATACATTGCCTACATGGCGCCAAACACGAATGATTTAATTCAACGATCATAAAATTATGGCTACCATTTTTGCAGTTATGTTAAATTGTAATTTAACTGGCATAATGCTATAAAGCACCTTCGCATGACAGTAAAATGTCAGATCAAAGATGGCGGTCGGCCTACTTTTCCCGCGCAATAAGCGGCGAGCGTGTGGAAAGTTACCGCTGTACTACTTTCTCTACTTTTTCCAAGATGGTTGATATTGTCTATGAACGTTTAAAAGGAAGGTCAAGAGCGCAATTGTTTTCATCGAGCCTTTAAATAATAGGTACGTGCCAATTGCAATCGTGTTTAATTGCGAAGGCCGTTATGTTGTAAATATTTACTAGCTACGCCATTACTATTTAGTATGAAGAAAACGTTTTACTTAATAAAATAATACAATTGATAATACATCCATTATTTATAACAAACAATACGACCTAACCCAATCCAAGCGGACATTCGAGAAATCAGGATCGGTGCTATAAATATCGTTTTCGCTAGTGACGGTCAAGGGCGATTACGGTGATCGATAATTAGTTTTCACGTTCCGAGATCACGTTGGTGTTTATATAACGGTTAGGAGGAGCGAACGTGCTTCGTGTTGCGCAAACGTCAACGTGAGGGTTCAAGACCGGGCACGTGTAGGTTGCCGCGTGACCGCGTCGTGTTGCCCCCGCACGTGCGCCGGTGGGACAATCACGCCGCCGTAAGGTCATGTGCCGATGTACCCTGGAACACGCGAGCGAATCTATGATCGCTTCTACATCTGATCGCCTAGTACTTTTCACTTGGAACTTTGAAATTTTACTTCCAAACCTTCAAACTTACAAACTTATTTTGTTTATATTGATAAAGACATTAAGGCCGTTTAAAATGAAAAACATCATTAAAATTAATATAAACGATTAAAGTAATATTTTTAGAACAACGATAATAAACCAAATATGAAGCGGATTGATAATGATTTCGTGTCTTAAATATAGCTAATGATTTACAGCGATGATTCAGCATCGCTGAAGTACTTAGACAAATTCAATGATGATGAGGAATTCTAAAAATAAATGAACAATAATGCATGGCACGCTAACTATGTGTGACGGATTCAAAACATTGTTATGTAAGCGCGAAGAATTCAAGAAACCTCGTCACGTATCAAGTTCAGACAATATCACGTCTGATTGTTACTAGGAAACCTTTTTTGCTCTTTTTTCCGTACTATTGACTTCTGTTCTTGAATCGGTTTGCTGAAGGACAACTATTACGAATTTAACTCTTTTATTTAAACTTTTTTATCTATCTTCATTCAATTTATTGTGTTTTTTGTGCCAACGAAAATAGTTTTGGTTTTTTTATTGTATTCAAATTTAGTCTCAGTTACTCTTTGCGATATATATTCTACATTCAATGTTCAAACAATTGTAAGATTTTACGTAACATTTAAAAAATGTCTTGCTCAAACGCATTGTTATCAGTTTACGAAATAACTTCTTCTATGAGTCAGTAGCTGAACGCTATAAAGGAATTACGTTGATAAGAAGCGAAAAAACAATATCATAATAAAATACCTCAATCGTATAATACCTAAAGAACGCAACAATTTGAAAGAATTAACTTTAATTCGACTTTATTTAAACTATCGGTCAATATGGGCATACGTAAGTCAATTTATTAATCTGCAATTCAATCGACCACCAATAATTTCTCAATTATTCAGTCTAGACTAAGTATGACTCGAATAAATTACTATTCGTAACAGCTTCAATAACGAATGCACTTAAAATTTTAAATTCAATAACAATCTAATTTAAGTGTTTTAGAAAACAGCTTAAAATTGAAATCTAACGAAGAATCAAATCGCAAATAACGGAGGTGTAGTCGACAAGCTACAAAACCCTAATACGATGAAGTTCAGCAAAAAAGGACATTTAGACGTCTTGTTACGTTAAAAATAACCTCAACCTAGCACAAGGGCGTCTAGTACGCCCCTCGTGTGCCATGCCACGAAATGTGAAACGACACGTTCCTAATGAATATAAAACTAAGATCATGGTAATGATTGAAAATAAAATTCTTGGAGTATTGGCCTGTAATAGTATTCACGGTATGACGGAGGACTGAATGGACTGAACTGAATTGTTAAGATAAATAGATGATGTTTTTCAACCTCAATACTACAAGAAAGTTACAATGATATGAATTGTGAACATGATTGAAATTAAAATAGAAATAAAAGAAGAAGCGAAGGCATTTTAGAAATTAACAAAATTTAAGTTTAAATAAACGAAGACAAAAACTGTCTAATATTGAAATTTTACAACAAATATTTAAAGATAATTCGTTCGTAAATCTATTCTTTAAAAAATCTAGCGCGTTTAGCAAGAGACGTAAATTAAAAACAACCGTAATTCTATGTACACTATCATTGTCCCAAATAGATAGGGCACAGATAAACCTGCGAGCTTATTAAGCCAACTAATGATCGGCTGGCGCAACATTGCCCAACCCAACCTTGAAACGCGGTGACGAAACTCCAAATTGCCGTTTCATAACAGTATTACGAGTTTTAGAGACCAGATGAGCATAAAAAGCGGCGTGATACCGTACGGTCCCAGTTTTGGGTAACGGTGCCTTCGCGAGAAAGTACAAGATTAGCTAGCGGAGTGCTAAAGTTGGTGCTTGGCTAGGCACCGTTAGTGACTATTGACAGAGCAATCAGAATCAATTGAATGACAAATATTCAAATTAAAGTCGCATTGTACTCATACAAATTAGAATGTTAGCTGAATTTGAGTCATCTTTAATATTGATATCTTCTGATTAAGTCGGATGATGTGTTTTAAAAATAACTCGATTCGTGTATTATCATACATGATTGTATGATCGTTAAATATGAAACGAGTGCTATATTTAGCTACTTCGTTATCAAATATTTGTACAAATAAATTATTTCGAACATTTGTCTGCGATTTAATAATAAAAGTCGTTTCCAAAGCTTATATAGGTAATTTGTTATGTATGTTACGAATAACTATTTTCAATTTTTTTACAATTCAAGATTTTCAAAACACAGACATTCTATTTCGTACTATTAACCAATCTTTAATATAAACTATCTTATGGGCCTTATGGCTAAGCAGTTCTAGATTCAATCCCAAACTTTTTTTACAAACACAATTCGATTTCTATTTCAAATCTGAGTACAAATATCATGGGTGCTAAAGGGAGGCCTTGCGTGAGGCATATTTTTTTAAGACGAGCAGTTAACTAGTATTTAACTGTCCGTGTTCCGCCAACCGTCAACTTAACGGACAGAACGCCTTTTTACTCGCAAATGGAACGCGTTATTACCGCAACCTTTGCAATGAAACCACTTATTGTGTCAGTAATGTAATTGCAATCAAATGATGAGAATGAGCTCATTTTAATCGTGGGACTTATTGCATGTTTATTATATTACTAACTCTGCGGTGATTTGTTGTGGCTTAGACTTCTTGTGAGAGAAGTCAGAAATTAATAAAAAATATATATAAAAAAATGCTAAATTGCATAGAATTATAGTTAAGAAACATAACAATTAAAATAAATAAAAATAAAAAAAAAACATTTGTTAACTTCTTATTGCCACAGATAACCAATCATTCAACTTAAAAAAAAACCGGCAAAGAACTTGAACTGTACGGCCTATAAAACCAAAATCTATGCCATTGTGACATGTAATTTAAATTCAATAAACGCGGTAAAGAAATATTCCCACGTAAACTATGACATAGTTCAAGAAATAACAGAGTTTTTACACTATCCGATACGTGTACACTTCAACGAGCATCGTTGATCCGACGTGTAAAGGGGCCATTACCATTCAATTTATACGATATCGTTCAGTGTAAAAACGCTCTTAGTTGGTGCGTTTTATCGTACAGTTAGTCAGTAACGGAGTCCACATCTGGGGCGGCCCACTGACACGGAATACAGTGGGGCGCATTCTTAACACCGTTCGATGACGGATTTATCAGCACAGGTAAAATATGATACAGATTATAAACGAATTGACAGCACAGATAATAGCGCATTTGACAGATTATAAATAAGAGATTTTTCAATAATTGAAATTAAATTATTTTAATTAAAAAACAAAAATCTCTTAACATTTTTGGTCATCGGTTTTTATTAATATTTTCATAACCGTTATTTAAATAGATGTCGCTGACATTTACTTTTACAGATTACCGACATTACTGAGAAATTGCATTAAATATGCAAATATGCATTCTATAGATTTCTTGCATGGCACCGTTTTAACCGGTTGTTGCATTTGATCACTGCGTTTTCTTTGCGGTTTATCTTAACACAAATAACTGAAACGAGAATTAATTTACAGTATAACTCCGTCCAACGATCTAATTCACAAACGTCAGAAGAAAGATTACCATAACAAAAGAGTCGAAATCAGTAGAAGTTTATGTAAAGCTTAAAAAATGCAATAAGATAGCTTAAAAACATCTTAAAATTCTCTAGAACAGATCTAATGATCTTTTTCGAATTTCATAAGGAGTAAATTGTGAATAATTTCGTATAATCCGCAGAGGCACGTGTTTCGTTCAGCGACATAGTGAGAAATAGATGCAAATAGTTGTGGAAAAGCATAATTTCAGATTTAGAAAGGTCTCTCACGTTGCACGCTCGATTCTCGTGCCCTCGCACGTGATCTGGGAACTTTTTTCTGCGTGCAGGCCTGTGCTACTAAACCGATTAGCTTTATAGTACAATGGGTGGTTACGATCAATTCTCTCATTGTTTACAAGGATAATAAAACGATAGCATTTCGTTTTCAATACTCACATCCTGCGTCAATTCATAATCAGCCATGAATTCGATACGTTTATGTAATTAGATACGAAAAGGGTGTTAGCAAAGGTTAACGACACCGGCCAATCGATGGGAGATTGAAATGGCTGGCGTCAGCGGTCGAAGCCCACGCCACCGTCAACGTGTTCGTTGCGAAATCTAAATATTATTGTTCGGAAACGACTAGTAAGTCATAAGTGGTCGCGTGTTCGACGGCATGCACCGCGCTGAACCGTTGCATTGAAAAATTAGCTTTCTTTCTACAATTTTATAGCCGTTTCCACCCATTTAAATAACATCAATTTCTTCGTTCGCCGAAGGAAGTATTTTGTAACGGAAGGTACGTTCGTAACCTTTGCGCACTCGCGGTAGGTAACACGAAAGGTTAGGAAATGCGATTTATTAACGAGTTCGGTTAACATGAAGGGGGCGAAAAAACGGTTTATGTGGCAACGGCGTTTCACAAAGGTGATCCACGTCTAACTCGCAACGCGGGATCTTGCGACAGCATTTTTGCAACCTCCACTCGACTCTATTTCGCAACGTTTAGATGTCTGCAACTTTTCTGTTACTAACGTAAGGTCGTTCTTTGTTACAGAACCAATTCGAGTTGCCGTGCGGACCAGGCGTCGTCCGCCGAAACATGGTCGCCGAGTTCATCCTGAACCAGCAACAGCTGCTGAGCGCGGGCGCGGGAGGCGGGCTGGGCCCCGCGCCGCCGCCCGCGCGCG
>DWPV01005788.1:0-12071 GCA_018251915.1 Urbanus proteus proteus
GCCGCAGTCTAGCGAAAGTCGCTGATTAAAAGGCAAACACAGGTTCGCGCGTCTGAAGTATGGAGCGGGCACATCTATGGTATGTATCTATGGTTACGAGCTAGCTCTATCGAAAGATAAAATGAGTCTGTCGAACTCAATATTGAAGCGTACCTACCTAATCACTTTTTATCACATTGTGTAACATGTACGATAGGCGATTTTTATTTAGACACTAGCTGATCCCTGCGGTTTCACTCGCGTTTAAAAAATAAAAAGGATATATATTTAAACATAACTAAAATCCCGCCCTCCCGCGAGGGGGGCCCGCGTGCGCGTGGAGTAAGCGCTAATGCTTTTTTCAATTATAATGCCTTAGACCTTCAGTTATCTTCCAGTGAAAGTCCCGTCAAAATCGGTCCAGCTGTTAAGAAGATTATCTCAGCCAAACACACGGACAAAAACATTTTAATTGCGTTTTGTTATATTATGTAGGTATCGCGTATAATTTCATATGCATTGAGTAAAAAGTTGTTATTTTGAAATCACAATCACATTTTAATTTTATTTATTTGTATAGATTTAATGATTGTCTCACGAAAAGCTTGCTATGGAAATGATTCAATGATTATTCCAACCTCCTACATTTAGTCCATTAGTCGCCTTCAAAGACATCCTCGAATAGGGAAGAATTAGACCCGTACCGTAGTATACAACGATGCAGATCACAATAAAATCATTGATAAAGATTAGGATGATGTCGTTGTTATTGTTGATGAAGATGTTGTTGATAATGATTACAGAGATGACAATGATGTTGTACTTAATGTTTGCTAATGAAGATGTTGTTGTTTATAATGTTGTTGTCGTCATTAATGTTGTTGTTGTTGTTGATAATGTTGCTATTGATGATGTTGTTGTTGATGTTTCCAGTGTGAACGTGGGCTGCGGGCCGGCGGAGGAGCGCGTGCTGCTGACGGGGCTGCACGCGGTCGCCGACATATACTGCGAGTGCTGCAAGACCATGCTCGGCTGGAAATATGTGTGTACACCTTTATTTTATTTACACTTTACTTCTGCTGTACTGATTTTGCAAGGACGGATATCTACGAGTATGTAAAGGAAAGGCAGTAGAACCCTTTAGATCTTACAAACGCCATACCTGTTTCTGCCTAAAACAGCAGTGTCAAGCTGCTTGTTGTGTTTTGGTTTAAAAGAATGTAGTAAAGGAGACATTAGACAGACTTATTCCAGGTGTTCAAAGTAAGACCTTAGGGCCAGCGACTATCTAGAAGATGAAGAGCTCAGGTAGAGACAATCTTGTCTGGGCTTGTTCACAATGTTCACAGATGTCCATTTGTAGCAGTGGCCATTTAACCATCAAATGGACTGAATGTCCGTTTGCCATTTAATTTTTACCAATTTTCAGGCGCCATATTTGAAAATTTAAAAAATAGTCTATATTCAATATGATAATTAAGACAAGTCCTTAAATCATACTTCCATCCGATTGGGATGTAGATCATGCCAAAGAAACATACTCTCTTCTCTACTCTCGAAAAACATTACCCTCCTTATGGCACACACTGGCATTCACATTTTGTACGTATTTGGATAAATCTTCAATAATTCCTTTATATTTTCCAGGAGCACGCGTTCGAATCAAGTCAGAAATACAAGGAGGGCAAGTTCATAATAGAACTGGCTCACATGGTGAAGGAGAACGGGTGGGACTAGTCGCGGCGCGACTGCGACTGCGACTGCGACTTTGCGACTGCGCGACAACATGGCGAGCGTCCCGGCACACTTACCGTCAATTACAGCGGCCCCCCGGCTCTGAGCCAGCGATGAGGCCCCGCCGCCGCTTGGAGCCCTCGTGATGAAGGGCTCGCCCCCCGGTGGACCGGCCGACGCCGACTAGAGATTATTTTTGTCAAACTAATGAATTATTAATGGGATTGGCGCCGGCCGATCCAACCGGAGCTCGGATATCGCCTTATGTACACGCTCAGTGCGACCAGTCGACATTGCGACGGAGGTGTTGTGTATGTTGGGATCACGCTGGGATCACTTCGAGACTGTATCGCGTCTCCATTAATGTTAGTCTCAGAGTAACTATGGAGTATAGAGTGAGCGTACTTGGGTATGAACAGCCGGCACAAGTCAGAACACACGCTACGTGCTTTATGGAGTAAACAGTCACATTTCAAGTTTATATATGATTTAGCTAATTTCATTGTTTTAATAATAAATATCATAATTCTAATGAAATGTGCAGTGAAGACGGTTTTGTTTTTACATTTCATAACCAAGCTGCGTTTGAACCACTGTATTTGCCTACGATTCGCACCAAGTTGTCAGCGTTTGAACGTACCTACTTTATGCCAATTGTTACTCTGAGATGTTAGCTGTGAACTCAAACACAGATACAACTCTCACGCACACATTAAGATCTCAACATGTATAACATCTCACGTTACTATTATATATACATAAGTTATCGATCTCAGCCGCCCGCGCGAGGGCATCCGGCTTAGAAATACTAATTTTTAGTTTTAATTTTAAAATTTGAGCGCCGTTCAAACGTCGGCCGTATCTTAAGTTGTATTAGTTTTACATTTACTACGCGTCATATTGTATTGAGAGAACACTAATACTTTCTCTTGTCCCCTTAACCTGTGATAAGTACGTTAGTATAGACTTTTGAATTTCTTGAACGGTTTTTTCAAGAGATGCTCAGTGACGTCAGATGTATGTTCCTAATGAGTTCAGCTGTACAATTTTGCTTTATTTTATTTTATTATAATTTTTTCGTGTTTGAGGAAACTAGTCGTGGAGGTAAATTCCGTTTTTTTTTTTTAATTTTACTTTCTGCGCACGATTTGGTGATTTTTAGTTTTAATTTGAACGCATCGGCTACGTATTCCTCTATTTCTTTCGTAATCTACGTTTTAAACTGAAGGAATTTGAAGGGAATGCAATTTGGACGTTTGGGTATCGTGATATAATATGATAGTTGGAGAATCGATGTGATCGACATTTTTATATAGACGGACAGGAGTGTGGTACAGTTTTATTATTCATTTATTGTTTCCATTAAAATGTATCGTATTAATATATAAATTAGTAGAGACATTTAACCCCCGTATATTTTATCTTAATCTGCATGGTACTTCATTTACGTATGATAAATATTATCTGTGTAAGAATCGCATGAGCTTCGATTTAATCTATGATTGTCATTCGAAATGTCGACGTGAAAAAAGTCGTGTGTGTGATTATACTGGAGACAGTTTAAAAAGCCACTTCTGATATTTCCTAATGTTTCTACATAACAACCCAGACAAAAAACTTAGTCACATTGTTGTCGGTCTGACTGGCGAGCCACGGTATGATAACTGTTATTCCACGCTTAACGATAACATGGTGTCATTCTAACCTAAACTAACCTCACTCTATCGATATAAATTAGAAATGATCTTACAATTCGATAAGTTTATCAATTCGAGTTATTTAACATAAATAAAAAAATACCTAAGTGTTACTACTGCAACTATTATGTTGCCAGAATTTGGCAAAGAATTGCCGTGCCTTTTCATTAGCTGCCCATACAAAGGTATCTCGTCTAAAATAGTGAAATATCAAAAGTGGAAGTTTAAAATGTCTGTACCACGGTATAAAAGTAATAAATATTGCTTTGTAAACACAAATAAATACCTAATCGTATCATTAACGATAATTGCGACGCGTTAAGTGTAGCAACATTGCTTGCACTAGCGGTGTTGCCAGTTGTGACGGGACCTCGACGGTGTTGCCAGTGACACGTGAAATCCTCGTCAATAAAACGCGTATTATAGGATTTTTGACGTCCGATTACAATAGAATTAATTGAGGTATATACGCGCCCGACTACGCGCGAGTACGTTAATGAAATTTACGATTTTATCAAAGAAATATTGCTTTAGAAGCTGCACTAATTTATGTAGTTATCCATTGAATTCATGATACAAATTTTGATCATTTTTGTTTAATAACGAATCTTTGTACGTCCTAAACTTATGTATTTATGACTTGCTTCAATAACGGTATCTTTGTTGTCTTTAATATCTTTCTCGCTCACACATTATAAAAAACGAGAGAGATGAACAAAAATATCGTCATTTGGACTATAATATTTATTGAAACAAGTATTTAAAAACGTATTCATGGAAAATACATAAATCACTTTAAGATAACATGATATAGTCATTAATGTAAGTAAAACGCGCTTGGCGTAGTCGGGTTTTAGTTTTTAACATCTATTTATTATATGGAGTTGCCTCGTACTAAGATCTGGATATTTGCAAAACTGAAGTGTGTCCAAGTAGGTCATAGATAATGTAAATAGAATACTAGAAGTATTCACATTTCAATACAGACCCGAAGTCCATGCGATTTCATCTTTAGTAATTATATGACTTTTCAAACAATTTTGTCTTCAAAATAGAATTAATGACTTCGGACTAAATTCTTCTAAACAGGTTTTATAAACTTCAGACTTAAATCTTCAAACAACGACTTGTGACTTTTTCATAACCGATTTTAAATACATCAGACTAAATCTTAAAAAATATAATGTAAGATTTTTAAGAACGTCGTTCTTAAGTCTTTAAATCGAATTAAGTTTCAAAACGGATTTCAAATGTTTTGACGTACATTCTGTTATGAACATTTAGTTTTAGCTGCAATGATATCCAAAACATTACGAGGCAACGCTATATCCGTATTCTATTGTACGCAATGAAGATTTCTGCGATCGCCGTAATATCAGAGCGTTGATACTGCCACTAGTATTTATACGTTTGTAATATATAACTAATATTTAATGATATGAATTCAACGTAAGTGACGCTCGTTTGATGTTTAAACAAATGTTTATTTTTACAGTAACCCGATAAAAATATAGATGGCTACATTAGTGTTTCGGATTTATTTAGATTGTAAGATCACGTGACTATATTTTTGACAAAAGACGTATTTGTGATGCGCGGGTCGTTGAGCGTATGGGAAGGTTTTGTTTGTGAAGTAATATTATGAGAACCGGGAGTAATGAGGCGCAGACGACAGTTTAGTAAGGCATGTTAGTAGATAACCCTTTTTATGTCCCACTGCTGGGCACAGGTCTTTCTTCACAACAAGAGTACGTATAGCGTTCTCGCTGTACGGGTTAGTGGTCATACCGTGTAGTTGTCTCCTAGGATGGTATGCTAATTATTTAAAACATGTATGTATTAAAAACTTTTTGCTCAAAATGAGAACACTAGCGAAGGATGAATTACGTAAGAGGGGCAGTAACGTACCATCAGGTGGACTACTCCAATTTAATAAAAATATTAACTTAATGGGTTATCTAATTAAACCTGTCTATCTCAATAGCGATAGCGTCCTCGTTTGTTAAATGAGGTATTTGGGTTGAAGATATTTTCCATCGCCATTAAAAGTAATAATTAACTTTGAAAACGTTATTTTTGTAAAGATTTGTTCTGTTTTAATTCTAACTATCATTAGGGTAGAAAACCGAATTTCAAACTACTATACTGCTAACATATTTTCATCGTTATAAAGTTTTCAATCAAAACGCTGTTTCTTCCTGTCGTCTGCGAATGCCCTCGATGTTGCCATATTTGCTGCATTTTCATATGCACAAAAATGGGGAAATACTAAGAAGTGATTTTGCAATGATACAAGTTTTGCCGAGCTCGGTCATGATTTGCTGTTTTATGATAATAATGGCCTAAATTTATGAGAAATGTATAAATTACGATCCAAATTACGATTTAACATAATTATTTTCTCGTATAAAATGACGATTGATCGATCGGCATCGTTACTTTTAGATTGATTGTACAGATAACAATTACTGCATGAATTTATAATTATCTCATTCTGTTGTGTTTTAAAATGTTTTACAAAGTTCCAAGTTTTTCGACGAGTGAAATCAGCCGCGCTTTTCCTCGCAACGTGAAAAGTGCTCGTTGAAACGAAAATGTACCTACGACGGAATTGTTTAACCACCTTTGTTATAAATAAATTCGTCATTTGTCGCGTTTTATTCAACACATTAGTAATGAGAAACCTGCAAGTGTTCAGTGATATATGTATGTAGAATTTATCGAGTAGGTGTATAAAGCAGATACGTCTTTTCGATACATAAACAAAGACCAATAGACAATAAAGACAGAATAGGAATAAAAATAGAAAGGAATGCAAAGTTAATTAAATAATTAAGTAATTAGGTGTCTGAAGTGTTTGGGATTTTATAAATGAAATAACAACACTTTTTTATGTACACATATTTTTTTTATGTAATTTTAAGTTTTACAATCTTAAAATTTTAACTACATATTTTTTGCAGTATCAGTGTAGACACATAAGTAGGTAATTCACTGCTTTTTATTTTACCCTCAGAATCTTCAATTTTATCTTTTTTATTTCATTTATTGAACCGCGGTGGTTTAAACAAACTCGCATTTATAATAGTAAGAAATAGAATACCTCTTATATTTTTCGCTTAAAATACTGGAACGTTCTGTCTTTATTTTTTATTGATTTTTGGTCTATAAGTACTATTATTCAGTGTAATATGATAAGGTTAATCGACAAAGCATTGCAAATTCACGTGTTTGGTGTTATCATATTAACTGTTATCATAGGGTTAAATGTTAAGAGTTCTGATGCACAATGTTCCGTGAAAATTCAACGAGGATGAGTGAGACAGTCACCCAAACCGAACAGCGGTCGGCATACGGACGCGATTGATAGCAAATGAATAGATTCTATAAATTTATTAATTATAACTTTAAAGTGATGGCTAAAATGTGATAATTAACCATTAAAACTAATAAGTATTGGATTTCTTGCCGTTTGTACCTAATTCATGCCTTATAAGTGATATAAAAAGAAAATATATTCAAAATTGCATTCTTAGTAAAATAGATCGCGTTCGTGTGCCGAATCACCAAATGTCTGTGGTCGCACCATAGACAATGTCTCAATAGTTCTTGATAGTTTTAAAAATAGTTGTTTTGTATTTTCATCGTGAACATTATGCAATTTACTAATCGAACTTATTGAGATTGTCACAGTAGTTTGTAATTAACACTCTTAGACCTATGTATCTTGATCTTTGACGCCGTTACGACACGACACAAAAATATCATGATGATAAAAGTGAGAAAATTGATAAAAAAAGAAGCTAGATTTCTGTGAAGCATAATTAATGTATTTTTCTACTTGATCGTTTAGGGATGCAATTAGATATTTTTGGACCATTGTTAAGATAACTGCGATCAGTATTGGAGTGGATAAAGATAAATGTTAGTTTTCGTGGATGTTGGCCGAATGTGGTTGTTGTTGTCGAGATTAGATGATAAAAATAAGCGCTTTTCCTAGATCTATATTTTTATGCACCCACACAAATCAACTTTGGCATTCTTAATACCTTATTCTTATTTCGAACTGAAAATATATTCTCTCTATTTTTGAATTCCGCCTAAAACTTGTGTTACTGTTAAATAGAGACTATTTTCTTGTGTAAAAAATAATGAACAAAAAAACTAGAAATATCTATTTGATTTATGCGACGATTGTTTTGAATAGATTTCATTTGAAATTATATTTTGTTTTATATGGGAATGCCAAAGTACAAACCGGTCTTGGAGTGTTAAAATGACCAAGATTGTAAGGGCAGCGTATTATTAGATGGTGCATTTCATAAGTACGTGTAAATTTCGCATTAAAAACAAATAAGGTATGCCGGTAGGTGTTTACCAAGAAACCGCTTAATATTTTTGTATTTTCTTAGTATATAATGGAGCATTATAAATTTGTGGTGTCTTCTAACGATTGTGTATGCATTATGCTATAGATGAGTATTTCGTAAACATTTGGTTGAAATAATAAGTGCGTAATAAAACACTTTTTCGTATTAAAATCTTGTATTTTTATTTCCTTTTATAATTTTAGATAAATAAGTACAACAGAATCGAATAGAAGTACCCCTATTACGAGTTTATTACGTTTAGAGAAACGTTATCGTTTGCGTTTGCGCTCATACATCTACATGTAGCGCTCCTAGCGGACCGTTTAGGTACTTAAATTTTACTATGGAGAAACGGGCGTAAACGTAAAACGAGATTGTAGGGTACTGGTAAATTAAAAAATATATGTTCCAGGTAAAAAGGCATTCGTTTAGAACTTGAATTCATAAATAAATAATGGTAATTGTTTGTTTCTTAAATTTTTGAATATAGAGAACAAGCGAGTTAGCGAGATAAATACAATTTGTATTACAATTTTTATGGAAAAAATTATATTTAGAATTTTATATACTAATGTATAAATGAGGCAAATATACTGCCCTAAACTGATTTACTATCATGAGTATGATGTGTGTTGCTGATGTTAAAAGTGCATATACACTTTTTTTACTACCGCTTATAAAAAAATGTATTCAAACAAATCATATCTACTTAACTAAGTGGGTTTCGTGGCTAATATCTAAGAATGTTTTTCTATACACCAACTTAGAATATTACACTAAACTTTACACAAATATAGTATTAAAATATTTACAAAAAGCTTACAACTTAACATCCAGTTGATTCAAACTACTGCCCTATAATGGATTTCGTTTTGACCTGAATCATATTCAAATCAGATTTTTTTCCTATTAAAATCCGAAAAATCATTTAAGGTATATCTATTTAGGCATTTGTAATCAACCCCTCATAGAAATTCAATGCAACCACAGACGCGTCTAACCCTTAAAACTAGTAGTATATAGCTAGCCATATATTTACAAAATTATTTAGTTATTTACACAAATACACATTTAGGAAATCATTAAAAATAAATTAAGGCAAATCACACTTTCATTCACTCGCCAGAAAGACATTTGACATAATGAGCAATACACATTTCTAGTTTCATCACAGAATCACACACATTCAGAAATACTCAGATACAAATTGCATGCATTACATATATTACATGGATGACCGAGCTTAACTCAGTATTTTTTTTAGTACATCATGTTTTTTTGGAAATAAAACATAGCTTGATCGATTTATCGCCCCAAAACCCTCTAAACACAAAATTTCAAGAAAAACGTTGAAGCTGTTTCCGAAATCGTTGATATATATACAATTGCTTGTTTAAAGGTATTAATAAGATAGATTAGACTAAACGGTTGCAGACAGTTATACAAAGTATAACAGTTATACAAGAATAAACATTAACTAAATATGTGCAGTCTGGAAGTACCCACGTCTCTGTAACATCATTGCATTTTAAACAATATGCCAGATAATAACGTGCAGCTCACTTCAATCCTTAATCATAATTTCCTTAAGAACATCTGCCAATACAAAATGCTTAAATTTTCTTGGACCTTAGGGTTTCCAATCTATAAGTCACTATTTAAATTCCTTCTCCTCGCACTGCAGCAGCATGGAAAATTTTGCCTCAATCATATCTACGATTATCATAGTCATGGAACAGCGACTTTCAAATTCATTTTATTTATAGTTTTCTCATTAAAACTAAAATTTAAAGCCCCTAATTAAACTGGCCGATATCACATGCGGTATAGGATAGCTTTGGAATATCATGCTTCAACCAGCCCCGTTTTACTATTAACCCGGAATTATTTACCCACCATTGAATACTATGATAAAATTTAAGTTTCCACCGGCACCTCATTTTCCTGCACAACATGAAGATTGAGCATCTCTGTGGAATAGTCTCCGTAATTCAGGTTTAACACATCACCATCCTGGATTACCACTAGATTATAGTTTTCACCGTCATCAAATCCACCTTGGATGGACTGCATATACTGTAATACTTCTTCCGAGAGCACTATTTTCTCTTCTTCCGGTTCCTCCTTGCAGACGGTCATGTCCAGGTCTGGGTATACCTCCGCGGGCTCCGGGGTGACGGTCCGCTGTGGGGGCAGTGGAGACAACTCTGGCTCGACCTCGGATTTCAAAACCACTTTTGCTTGCTCTAATTGGGTGTCCGTCAACGTTGGCAGGGACTTGAAGAACATCTGAAAATAAAAGAAATGTTTGTGTTATCAAACAATACCTTAATACTTATGTGTTTATTTTAATCAATTATATCAAACAACAGTAATTAATATATCTAAAGCCACAACCAATAGAAATAGAACTCACCCGTCGTGTCATCAATAACAATCCATGAGCTTTCTTAGTGTGTTCCTTAAGTACTGACATTCGAGGATACCTGAAAAAAGTATTTCAGTATTTATATTTCATTCATAATTATTTCGTAATTAAGCTTAAAAGATTTGCGTGCAAAGCGTGAATATGTTGATAAGTCAACTTCCATATTTGTTTTTTATTTTACATTAGGTCTGTTTAAATACAATAAATTCGATATAACACAATAATATTCCAACAAAAAAGTGTTTAAAAACATAAAACAACGATTTACAGATAAAATCCAAAGTTTAAAATGTCTGCCGTGAAAAATGACAATTTTTGACTTGTCAACTTATTCACACCTGATAAGGATTTACGAGAACACATATTTTTTAGTTTCTAGGAAAATAATAAAGTAAAAGTGTACCTCTTAAAGCATATTTTACAAACGCAGGGCGGTGGTAACTTCAGATGGTAGCTGTCGACGTGGCGAACCAACGCGGCTTTGGTGGCGTATCGCTTCTCACACCGGTCGCAACCAAACTTCTTTACCGCTGTATAACATACAAGTTGCTTCAATTATACTTATACAATAGTTGTTATTAGCTGTAGCTAACTAAAATTGTAGTGTTCAGTGTACAAAAATTTGTTGTGCTACAAATAAGCATGGACATTTGTAATCAACCCCAGATAAGATCTAAGTCCAACCTACGGTAGACCACATTTGTGTTGGCTACCCCTGAAGATTAACTGAGTTGGAATGCCTCGGATAAGTATGTATCCCTTATCACACCCTTCACACCAGAACACAGCAGTGTTTACCACTGCTGTTATAAGACAGAAATAGGGACAGCGGTAGTGCCATCGGGATGGAAACACACTTTCTACCTTTAATGTCGGCCTTGGTTCTTGCAAGCCATATCAATATTTATTGTACATTCATTGACCATGGTATATTAGCACACAAATATAACAGCGTACATACGTAAATGCGTATCCATGTGCGTCGCGAGCGCCGCCTTAACCTTGAAGACGCGGCCGCAGTGGTCGCATATGTACTGCTCGTCGCTGTGCTTCTTGCGGTGACGCTGGAAACATACAATACATTAGTGGCTAGATCTTGTTGTAGTTTTGTATAATTAAAATTATTAATGTACTCATTGAAACTTTATATGAATGGTTATCTAAAAGTTTCGGGTAAGCCTATCGACTATTATACGAATTTTGTAAATACAAGCCCACGAGAGCTATATTTGTAACATTATTAAATTGCATTTTAGGTTTTATTAATTTGCCATCCGTAACTATTAGAGGATTGAAATTCATGTTATACTGTTCAACATTTACAGTTTTTTTTTATAATTATGACTATTTCATAAGTATTTGCAGGTCACCTGATGGCCACTGGCGCCTATGAACATCTGTAATCAACCCTACATAAGATTCCTACTTGAGGTCAGTCAGTATTGTCCCTGAGAACTAAATTAGAACGCGATCATTCACAGCAGAGTTTAACACAGCTGCTACTAAACAGAAAGTCAGAAACAGATGTGATGCTAGAGTTGCCAGAGTAAACTCAAATTATACCCATTTTTAACTCTATTTCTTCTATATTTATATTTTTACTATACTTTAAAGTTTATAGTACCGAGAGAGCAGCCAGCGAGGTGTATGACGAGGTGCAGACGGAGCAGAGGTAGGGCCGCTCGCCGCTGTGCAGCATCTCGTGCGAGCGCAGGTACGTCTTGGACACGAACGCCGCCGGGCACTGGCTGCAGCCGTACTTGCGCTCGCTCGGCCTGCAACAATATAATTTATTTGATTTGAATTTATTTATAATTTATTATTATTATTGTATGGACTGGATAATCTAATTTATTTTCTTTT
>DWPV01005789.1:0-12071 GCA_018251915.1 Urbanus proteus proteus
AAAAAAATATTTGTGGCACTAAGCAGACAAAAATGTTGTTCACTTCCGACCGATTCAAGTTCTATATCTGTGTTTTTTTATTATCTGTATTATTTTCTTCACCTTTATACTTCGTGATGTCAAAAATTTATTCGCAAGCGCTCCACATTCGAAAACCGATAATTCTTTACACGTAAACTTTATGTAAAATTCTTTGTCTGCATTCCTCCTTAAAGCTACTACTAAATAATCTCCCCGAAACCGTTCACAATTGATAAGTTGCAGTTAACTATGCATTGCTTGCACGGAACACCTATTACTGGATACCGTGATCGAAAAGAAGCAATGGATGCGAGCTTCAGGCTATGTTTAACGGGAATGCTTCTTCGTGCGAAAAATTATTTGCCATAAAAATAACTTCAACCTGGATTCTCAAAGAAATATCTGCCGTTCGCCCGTCATTGCGTGATTTGATATCGCGTGAGTATTTTGGTATCATCTATTTTTTATTTCTTTTTAATATTACTAAGATATTTTATGGACATTACTGTATGATTTCTAAGTATATCTTAGGTCTTGTCAATCCATTCCTCTCATTCTCGAGTATGGATCTCCTTTCAGAGTGACAGGGGAATTAGGCCATATTCCACCGTGCCGACAAAGAGTAGGTACCTACTGTGCTTAGCTAGACTTCGCGCACCTTCGTGAACTTTTTTATTTACTCTTACGTAACGTTTCTAGTGAGTCATTATTTGTAAATTTTATGCTTCAAGTGTCCTTTGATTTTATCATTTAGTAGGTATCTATGTGGAATTGTTGATATATGAGTCATTTTTATAAATAATAATTAAATTCGTTTGATTGATATTATCTCATTTTAGGTTTGTAGTAATTGTTCAAATATGAAATATGATATCTGAGTTTTCACTCAATTTTCCTATTCTATGACGGAAATATTAATCATCAATACCTTTAAAGAAAGGTACTATAACAAATCCAAGACAAAATATCCCTGAATTGACCATAACCGTTTCAATTTCATTCGTGAAATGATGTACATCACTCGAGTCATCGTAATCGCATCATCCATCTTCATTTAGCTCGCGTGCTCCCAGAATCGATTACAGCTTCTCGATTCCACTTATCACTGACAGGATCGATTACATACTGCACGATTGTCTGGGTTCATTTTCGAAATTTCTGGAAGTCGCATCGAAATTATACTTCTGAATTGCGTGACAGGAACCTATTCCTTTTTTATTTAGGACTATTTTATTAGAGATTTGCTAAAATTAGCTTAAGCACCGTGGGGTCTTTAGTTAGATTTAATTATTGCAGCATTATGCCTTACAACCGTTAGTTTTTTCCCATATTCAGTATTAAGTTCAAGATTGTTTAGAAGTGGTAGACTATACAAAATGAATGCTAGATAATTATTTTACCGATAGAAGAATTTTATTTTATTTGAGTAGTATATAGGCTGAAGTAATGACTTCATTTTATGATTAGACACATATATCTGCCTGATAGGTAGGTAGGACTCATTAAATACAGCAGATTTCATATGACCATGTACTAGCATGAAATTTAAATATAACAAAGTAATCAAATTGATTAATTTGATTAATATTGATCTAATACTTTTACAAAACCTTACATAAATGCATTTTCCTTTTTTGCTATCTGTAGCTCCTCATACAGATTTGAAGGGAGGTCAATGATCAAGATGCTGTCTGCATAGTCTCAACCAACGGTCTTCGTTAAAATTAGAACTTTGGACAGTCTCGTTTGTTTTAATAATAAAGGCAGCAGACAACTTCCGATTTTATACAGACCATGAAAGAATAATTAATAATAAAGTACCTTGTTAAAAATTGACACATAATTTAAGAAATATGTGTAAATTATGTAGTACTGTTATATGTACTAAGTCCACTTAAGTTATCTTGATGATATCATTATTATGATATTTTTAATTTTTTACCTATCAATGATGATGAAGTTTAAAGAAAAGTGGCAAATTTTTGTACTTTGTAGTTAAATTATTTTATGTTCTCTTTTTAAAAAGGAAATAATCGTCTAACAAATACGAAAAAAACGTTAACATCCACAATTTTTGAAATAGTAAAAACAAGAGACAAATAGAAACAAATATCAGTTTATTTGTGTCAAAAATTATAGATGTTTCAATGCAATGAAAAAAAATGAAAAAAAAAAGTATTTAGTTATGAAATGATGTATGCACTATGTACCTTATTCTATCTTAATCTTTCGCTAACGAATACCATTTGTAATTTTGCATCTAATCATACATCCCGCAAAGAAATATTTTCAATAAGTCAAATTACGAAGTGTCAAGTGTCAACGAGTTACTTGACCAGGGTTCCTGGGTCGTGAATGCGAGATCCTGACAGCAAAAAACATGAAAAGGGTTTATCAAATTGCCAATCGTGTTCTTCAAATCTTGATTTAGAATGAGCATTCATATCATGTTATTTGTTGAATGTTTTTCTCTTGTTAATTTAACACAGTTTTATTATAACATTTGTTGTCCTTGTATAACTTTTACAAGTGAGTCTTCAGTCCATCTCAAAAGACTTAACCTGTCACTACATTTTGTGGACTTATCTTAATAGTAATAGTAGTAAATTGGCCTTAATGTTAGAATTTCTCATAAAATTGCAACCCTTATTGTCCTTAATGTCCCATTGATTGACATGGGTCTTATCACAGACTAGGAGAAACTAGGACCAATATCGATAATACATTATACAGGCGAAGATAGGTACGGGTTGGCCTGAGATAGTGGCCCTAAATAAGTCCCTTAAAAGACCTTTCAAATCAACAAAAGTATGGTTGTGCATCTCGTAGAGTTCATTGATCCATTACTCAAATTTAAGTACTTATTGTTTGTTTATCCTCTGCTCTCTTGATTCGGGAATTGAAGAAAGTTAGGGTTAGTAAATGATTTTTTGTTTTCTTTTAAATTTTCGTTTTCAATTTGATGCATTCTTCAAAACTGCCAACAGCGATTTGTTTGGCGAAGTCTACCAACCCGTAGACAGAGGAAATAGTTTGTCAATATGGATTGACAACTCGGTGTAAATGAGCCCTTGTGTAAGGTAAGTTTTAACTTTGAGGAAAGGAGAAAGGTGTGTGAAAGGAAGTCATATATCCCAAAAACCGTTACTTTTTGAGTTACACACCACTGAACGATGGCCGTTGAAATATTTTTTATTCCAGACAATTCCATAGGGCACAGTTCCCCCAGAGCCGTCACGGACTCTGAACCGTTCCAGTGGGTGGACAGGGAATTTTAAAGAGATTTTTTAGTTCCCATGTTTCTACTTTACTGACTTTGATGGATAAGATTTTTTACTAAACGAAAAGGAATCGTGATTGATATTTTTTGTTAAATGTAATTGTAAGAAATAGAAAGAAATGCATTGAAAGAAGTAGTAACAAATTGGGATGCCGTGAACAGCATTTTGTATTTATGGTGTTAGTGTGCTTTGAGAGGCCAAGTTTAAACCATTACGCTATCGTCATCAACCCTGTATTGTCCCATTGCTGGGCACGGGTCCCCTCTTAGTGAGAGGGATTTTAGGCCTTAGTCCCCCGCGCGGGCCAAGTGCGAATTGGTAGACTTCACAAACCTTTGAGAACTTTTTTTAAGAATCCTCAGATGTGCAGGTTTCCTCTCGATATTTTAATTAATTTCTAATACGCCCATAAATCAGAGGTGCGTGCCCAGGATTTGAACCTAGGACCCCTCGATTGAGAGGCCAAGTTTCAACCATTAAGCTATCACTGCTGCTCAACTTTCATATGGTTTACATTAATATGAGATCTTATGTAATTCAAGCTCGTTTGCTAAACCAATCACATAAAAAGTATCATTTGAGGCCACAAATTCATGTAGATGTTTTTGTAATGAGTCATTAAGGTGCATTTTGTAGCATGTTGAGGTCTCCATGACTCACGGTTAGGGGGTGTGGTTAGTGATGATTAGGTCATCGTCGATGAGGATAACCGTTTCGTGTCCGTATTGTTAACCCTTTTTGAATATTTTTAGGAACTGAAATTTAATAAACGGTTAAAATTAGGTATGAGATGGTGATATGATCGCTGTGTCCGTCTTTGACGTTGACTATCCGTAAAGTGTTTCAATAAATATATAACTAATACTTTTTAAGAAAAATGTTGTTTTCTCACACATTGTAGGCAATAAGTGGTAGGTAATATTTGGATTAGAGTACTAATTAAAACTAGTAACATTAACAACCTTCTCAAATATTTTGAAAATTTTTAATTAAAGACCTATTCGTGGCTCGACTGTGGCAAAGCTGTTTTGCTCTATAAATAAATAAATATCCTACCTTTTAATCTGGATTCCATAACAAAACAATCGTACAGTGCATTTTAAGAAGTTTCATATCATTATGACAATATTTGTATCGATTACAATTTAACATTATCATTATCATAACCTATTTAAGGTTAAATCCTATATGAGATAACATGGTCAAATAATCACGTGTAACCCAAATTACGCGGGTGTGGTGACTATTATACCCTTATTATAAAAAAATGGACTAGCAATAGTCTCAGTTTGAAACAACGGTTTAACGCAATTTCATATTAAACATTGGTTTTACAATTAAACCCGGTTTTTTGTTTAAGCCCGTTGCATGGCTTAACATTTAGCCTATGGGATAAATTTCAATTTTTGCACAAGGTTTTTAACGTGAAAAATAAAAGTTATAACAGTTTTATTTACAATAAAAGTAAAAAGCTTTTATAGATTTCATTTTTAAATATAAGGCATTTTACTCGAAGATCATATATGTATTTATGACTTTATATGTTATGTCAATTAGGTACTATTAAAATTAAAAACTTAGCAGTCTATTAGGAGTCTATTCGATTACATGTCCACGTTCCGAGTTACGCCAGACAATACGACGTCGAGTCAACAAACAAACATAGATTGGATCCGATTTCATACGACCAAGTTAATATTTGCCACCGATAAGCTGTAGTACTATACTGGGTTACATTCCAGAGATAGGAAGGAAAGCTGTTTGTTGGGTGTGGCTTGACCTAAATCACCTTAAACTCAATGATAGCGAAATGTTTGTTATGATATTATTCATATAAAAAGCAAGCGAGCACAGAAACAGCACGACATCAACCGATGTACAAAGTTAAGCAATGTCGGGCGCGGTCAGTAAATGGATGGGTGACCGCTAGTGGCAAGATTCGAACGCGCTTCCTTACTTCGGAGGGCACTTTAAAGAAACCTCCTTGATCAACACCACTGGTTTTACCACTGTTTTAAATTTTGTGTATTAATGTTTGATTGCATTTATTTAAAGCATTTTCGATCTATATTGTTCCTAGAAGCTAGTGTTTTATGATGGAGGTTTTTAACAAACAACATTATGTTAATTTAATATTCTAATTTTATGTCTAAACATTATTATCTAGAATTGCATGCATATTCAAAGTCTATAAAGCTAATTTTTGAGCACGAAAATGTCAATAGACTGCAAATTTATGCATTCTTTATAGTACGAGATACGACTCCGTGATTTTTAAGTCCGGCTATGTTTTTATAAAGAATCATTTTTAAAGATAGATACCAAACAAAAATAAATTATGTTAATCTGTTATATGATTAAAATTTAAACTATTGCTAACAATGTGCCGGTATTTAATCTCCAAAAATAATTAAAATAATCTAGAAATTCAGACAAAATATGTGTTAATTAATTCGATAGTTTGTTTTTCATATTTTAAATTCACTCAAACAGACAACGCGAGAAAACCATAAAAAATATCTTTTACCAATTAATTTATCACTAAAATATATTTGATTATAAAACGCATATGTAGCCGAGTCTTAGTCTATAAAAAATTGCCAAATGTTATCAAATAATTAATTCCCAAAAATAAATAATTATTACGGATCTACATTTCTACACTTAAGTTCAACGACTTATAATTTCTCGGGTTCAAAAATGTGTGGCAAAAAATTAGAACCAGTTGTTATGAAAGAGGTTTTTGCGTCGCAGTAAAGTATCGTGCGTCGACATAAGTTAGTGAGTTAGTTAGTTTTAATCCTCGGCGCAAAAACTGTGTAGACACCAGCGCAGCTATAGGCTTGTTAAGAGGGGTCCATCTGTGATCGGTGATCGAGACGCAATCGGGGTCGACCGAAAAAATTACTGATATTTTTTTTGGCCGGTCACAATAGTGTCTGAAACTCCACAATCAAAACAAGTAAGGTTTTGAAACTGTTTAAACTTCCGTTTCTCGCTCATGCAAAGAGGGGACAGTAAGATCCAAACTCCCTACTTTTGCATTGTGATTAATTCATCCGAAAATCCCTCACTTCAATGACTAAACATTGTCGGAATTTATTTTCACTTACCTTCGACAATTTCAATATTTACTCGAATTATTAAGATGCAATTTTTAATATTGTCGGAGATGATTGGAAGGAATTTCGACAAATAACGCTCACAACATCCAATATCATTACATCATATCATTATACTACAATGATTGAATTAATACAAGTAGTAGGTACAGGATCATTGAACCTAATTCGGCGCATGACGCATATAGCATCAAGCTGTTCAAAACCTGTGAAGTTGTAAATATTCCATGTCAATGTAAGTTATTATGGTAGGTACTTTTTTACCTTCCTAAAACTGGTGGACTCAGATTTTTTTTGGTTTTATTTATCCTTTTTTCCTTAATATCCGTAATCCTTATTTATACAAATATATAAAATTGTAGTGTCTTTTTGTGATTTCAAAATAACAACTTTTTACTCAATGCATATGAAAGTATACACCATACCTATAACAAAAATGTAATATTTTTTTTGTCTGTCGGTCTGTCTGTTTGGCTGAGGTAATTTGGCTGGACCGATTTTGACAGGACTTTTATTGAAATATAGCTAAAGGCGCAACATAGGTTACTTTCATTTTTGAAAAAGTACTTTTGCGCGCGCTCTCTACGCGCACGCGGGCCCCCTCACGGAAGAGCGGGATTTCAGTTATGCTTAAATATATATTCCTGTTTTACATCAGTTTCTCCCTAACCATACCCTTTAAACCAGAACACAGCAGCGCACAGTGAAGATAATGACCTGGATTAACCTATTTCTGGAAATATGCCATGTCCAGGAGTGGACCTCTAAGGACTAGGTCCTTTGTAAGGTACATACTTCTTTACAATAAAAAATCGTAATTACAGCTCAGAAATGATTCATGTACTTTTTTGTTTATATGTATTAGGTTTTTTGCTCCACGTTAGATAACAGTAAGTAATTTTTCTACGTACCTATCTATCCAATTACTACAAGTCTACAAACATAAACACGGCTAACAAGAAAAGTTCTTATTCCAAATGAATATGATTGATTTTAAATGAGAGTCTGTGTTCACAGAATGTAATGTTTCGAATAGGGTTATCAACTGTAACAAAATTACAAGTGTTAAAAATAAAGATTAAAAAATATATATGAAATAAGTAGTTGACATTTGCTTGTTTTTTATTTTTTCATAAACTTAACATTTTCTTGAAGTACTGATTTCTCTCTTGTCATATCTTTCAAATGATCTGGTTTGGTATTCCTGGTTAATTTGTCATGATAATTCCAATTCCGACCTATCGGAATCTGAATTATTGCGGCAATAGCACCATTCAAGTGCTATTGTCGCGTTAATTAGTGAGTTTAATAAACTAAGTCACGTAAACTATTTAAACGTAAGTTATTTAAACGTTTAATATGAAATTTGATCATACCGGTCACTAAAACAGAATGTAACGAAACTGTAACGACGTCGTTAATGGTAAATCCTAATGTAATTTACAACTTAGTAAGATAGTATTGGAATTGGATTGAAATTGGATTAGAATGAGTTGCTCTGCAGAGAGCACGTGCCAACCCTAATCGTGAGGTAACAAAAAGTAATGGTGAACCATAGATGACGTAAGCGGTCGATGACCTGGGAAGCCATGATTGGTTTTTGGTAAGTCATGATCCGACTCATAAATTCTATTTTTGAATTGTTATTGCCGCGTATCCTCTCTCTCCTGTCAGATTTTTTTTCTTTTTTACTTCCGTAACTGGCCGCTTGTTGAATTTAAAACTTTTATATTGAATAAAATAAAAATAAATTAAACAATCACCGACTTATGTCAATTTTTTTAATAGGTAGGTACTCATTGAAGACAATACAAACAATAGAGTATATAAAACGGAAGGAATAAATCTCAATAGTAAAAGTTAACTTATGTAGGTTTAGATGTGACATATTTTTAGAAATAAAAAAATAAAACTATACGTTTTTTTGAGCACAAATCTATTCATTAATTTGAGGTCTATGTAGAGCCTGTGTTAGTACTCATAACTTGAGGGATACTTTGATATTTTTTATTACTTATAAATCCTATTTTTATTAGCTGTAAATCGAATTACATGCATTTTACCTATTTTTAATGATGTGTGGTCATCATCACCCCTGGTCATTTGTAATCGTCCCTAAAAAAGATCAAAGTCTTATCAAAGACTATAGATCCATTATTAACTTTAAGAAGTATATTCGTCTCGATAAAAAAATCGCTGAACACTATTTATCCACTAGTAAAAGGTTTTAAGTAATGTTTTTATGTTTGTTTAACATTTCAGGAGATCCTAGGGCGGGTACATATTATGGCCAACGAATAAGTTTGGCCATTCAACGCAATGCAGCCAGTAGAGCAGAGCGGTTACCATACTAGTCTGAAAGCCAGTGGTTCCCTGGTTCAATTCCCAGCCAGACAGAGTTCCGAATGATGAATTTATATTTCAGTTTTGGGTCAGCGTGTTTATGTATTCGTCTATGTCTATGTGTGTCAGGCACCCATGTCACGAGAAAATCCTACTGTGGGGTTATAAGTGTAGAAATACAAAGATACGCTTAAAATGGGCATCAATACAATATAAGTCAACAAAAGTGCATTAAAACCGTGTTTGTATTTTATTAAAGTATATTTACTTGATCGTATTTGATCAAACTGTGCGCTTTAGATAAGGTCGGTAGTGCACTTGTTCAAATAGGCTTAGGTAAAGCGCATACTGAGTTACATTATAAACCCGAATAATTATATAACGATTTAGGGTTCCGTATAGAAAAGAAGTAATTGCTAAATCCAAGCCGTCCCTCAATTAGTGCAGACCCGAACCACTTGACAATTTTATTTTTATTTTTGTTTTATCGTTTTAAACAAAATTTAAACATTGTTGGTTTTTTTTTTACGAAATATATATGTTTTAAGAAAATGGACATAGGTATTGTTTTAAGGAATAATGAGAGCTGTTAAAATTAGCTAAGAAAATTAGGTTAAAACTAAAAGCATTAAAAAAGCACAAACAGACCTTACGACCAGCTTATTAATATTTTATTCCTACGGAACCCAACACCGATTATTTATTTTACTTTGTTATTCAACATGTCCATCGTGTTGATACGATATGCCTACATTGGTTGTATCTCCTGCACTTTGTATGCAAGTGTGTGGCTCACATGTCTTTATGTTTCCACAAATACGTGAACTGAAGTCAGCTCTCACGGAAACTTACTTATACCGCTGTCTGTGACTAGAAATTATTGTTTTAGACGTAAAGTTGTTGCGTGTACTTATCAATAACAGTCGTGTTAAGCGATAATTTGGTTTAAAAAGCGGTAAATAACTATTTAATTTAGTTCACAAGAGTATTAAAGAAGTTTATACGACTGACGTACTCTAAGGGCTGGTCCAGACTACACGCGCGGAGTGGGCGTGGCGCGAGGTACTCAAACGTATAGAATCTTATACGAATGTCCATAGTGGGCAAGCGTGAGCGGCGAGCGGTTTCCATACGTTTAAGTCACCGCGCCGTCTCCACGCCGCGCTCGCGCGTGCAGTCTGGCCAGACACTCAGACTTGTAAGCTTATCGATGTAAGTATATAGGTATTTTTTATTTCCAATAGCTTTTGCCCGCAGCTTCGCACGCGTTATATTATACAAACCTTCCTCTTCAAACACTCTATTAAAAAAACCGTATCATAATCCGTTGCGTAGTTTTAAAGATATAAGCATACATAGGAATATATGGACAGAAATAGTGACTTAGTTTTTTACTATGTAGTGAAGCGACTATCTGATGCATTGTCGATTCCTCTAATATTGATACGAGTAGCATCGCTCATGACAAAGCGGCGGAAAAAATATACAAAACAAAAAAATGTTAACAGCTTCATGTATTATGTAGTAATGTTACACGCCATCTTTACTTTTAATTGACTATTGTTACTTAGCTATTTCATTTTTATAAAACTCGCAACCCGCCCATGTTTTGTTCTGTTTAGCTCATCAATATGAAATAAAATTACTTGTAAATAAATTATATTCATAGTTTGGAATAACCTTCTACATAGTTTAGAAGAGGGAAGCGTAGAGACAGAAAAGCAGACAGACAGACAGACAGACAGCGGGAGAAACGTAAAGAGCAGACAGACAGACAGCAGGAGAGACGTAAAGATTATTTGAAAAACATTTATTAACTGGTGTACACGACCCTCTTTACCCAACGTGACCTCATAAAGCAACACGAGCCCCACGCTACGCCTCGCCTCACATGTGAGTGAATACTAATGAATGAGGACAGGACTTCGCTACTGTATGCCAAGTGTTTTTATTTAAAGCCGTAGTTCAGGGGCAAACTTTTTGATAACTAAACTCAAAACTTTTAGTAAGTTATTAAATACTAATAAAAGTACTCAATGGGAGTTAGCTGAGTTATATTTAGGTGACTCATACCAAATACCTAACTATTAATACTAATGTTAAAAGAGTGATGAGGTCAGTAAGTTAAATTATGATAGTGCATGTCACTAAAAATACTTTTACTAATATTATTAACTAGTTTTCGCCCGCGGCTTCGCTCGCGCTAATAAGTACATTCGCACAAAGAGCCCGTAAGTATCAAAGTAGGTTGTAGATATAAAAGTTACTTTTCTGTCCCTCGGGAGTAGTACGTTTTTTCGGGATGAAAGGTACTCTATGTCCTTTTCTGGACTCCTTACTACGTGTAATTGGTATAATTAG
The DNA here is from genome assembly GCA_018251915.1 of Urbanus proteus proteus. NCBI lineage: Eukaryota > Metazoa > Arthropoda > Insecta > Lepidoptera > Hesperiidae > Urbanus > Urbanus proteus. The sequence goes on from DWPV01005789.1 coordinate 11,129, forward strand.
GATTATGTGGTAAATTATGGAAGAATAATTCTTAGTTCAAGTTTATTTGACTGAGACTTATCATCAAACATTCTCATTTGAATGATTTTTGTTTGGACTTTCCCTATTTTTTTAAAAAACTAAACCAATTGTTTAATTTCGTTTTTTTTTTAATAAATATGGAAACATTAGCTAATGGCCCAAATAATATAAGAAAACCCCCACGATTATCACGGTCTGACGAGTATTGTAAAGTGAATATTAATGATGGAGGTATTGCCACAGGTACTGGGCCATCTGGACACATATGGTATTATTATGCAAACATACATTATGAACACTAACTAATAATAACTACTAGAGACTTAAAACAGCTTGATTGAACTACCAGATTTAAGAATAGACCCCTATCCAGTAAAAGGTCATAAAATGCAGTTAGCTTATGTTGTATGTAAAGTGACATGACTAATGTTGGATTATTTATTCGAAGTAAATTTTGATAAATTTGAAAATGCCATAGAAACGCAGATTAAGGAACCTAATAATTCAAAATTTACAAATTTTATCTATTCATTTATACAAATGTATTCATTAATTTATAAATAGTTATGTATAGGTACTTAAGATATGCACGAACGAGAATGGTATAGTTTTTATGAAGTTTTAGATCCTGTTATTACTATCAATGCATTGGTAGAGACGCCAAACGCTGACAGGTTGCAATCAACATAAATGAGTCTTAGTTACGTAGTTTTTTAGTTTTCCTTAATTATTTCAAATTTATTTATAACTAGCTTATACCCGCGGCTTCGTGCACATTAAATTACATATAAACCTTCCTCTTGAAACTCTCTATCTATTATAAAAAACCGCATCAAAATCCGTTGCGTAGTTTTAAAGATTTAAGCATACATAGGATATAGGGACAGAGAAAGCGACTTTGTTTTATACTATGTAGTGATTA
>DWPV01005790.1:0-12069 GCA_018251915.1 Urbanus proteus proteus
AATGTTTCTCTCTATGTCTTTTAAATACATATAAATTATGCAACATTACAATTATTTTAAATAAATTTTATTTGGAACCTGAAATTAATTTATTGAAATGTAAATAATACCTTCTTTAGTTAACTAAAAAAACTGAATAAAATATGTAAATAACAAATGAAGTCCACGGAATAAAATTTCTTATGGAAACGATTACGTTTTTTATTTAATTGTCTTTGTAATACCTTTTATAAACAGATAGAAATTAACACAAATATTATTGTATGTATATTGAACTATATCCTACACATGAATACATATATACACAAACTCACATCCACGCCCTAATATTTGGCAAAAAAAATACTATCACTGTCGTAGACATTATAGGTAGTTACTCTACGAGTACTAAAATTCTAATCGTAACAAGTTTTTGAATTGGAAGTTTTATTACTACTTTGAGAGTGTTGTTTTCAAATCCTGACAAGGATATAAGAACTTTGAAGATTCTCAAACTTATCATCAGATATTCAGAGTATTATTATAAAAACCTAAATATTAATTACCAATATAGAACTCTTCATGAAATTGCGGTAAAGTCCGGACACATTATGTAAGAAATCATTCAGTTAGGCCAGACATATTGCTACATAAGTTTAGGTAAGAAATTATATGAAATTAGTAAAAATAAGCTTAGCTAGTATTTGTATTACAATGCGATAACGTAATATCATTTATATTATTGAATATTACGACTTTAGTGTCATGCATGTATCGTTAACTTGGATATTACAAAGTACACAAGATTATTATAGAAATAATAGAGAAATTTCGTGAATGAAACAGTGATCTCCATAAGATAAAACTTAAATTATGCGATATTGCTACCTTCAGGGCTAAGAACACTAAATAGGGCATGAAACTCGTTTTTAGTTAACCGTACCAGATATTCTCGTACTTTGAACTGTTACCAGTTTTATTATTTCTTTATTTTATTGTCTTATACACAAAAATAGAAAATGTAAAAATAGCATTTAAACCAAAAATGGTGCTTGTTCCCAAAGAAATTTCAAGTAGACCTATTATTCTTTTAAGGATTAAACTTTCCTATAGTTAAATTCCCAGGAGGTGCTTAAAGACCGTTAATTTGCTTGACATAAATCGAATTCCTTAACCCTGTAAATTGCTAGGGCTTTTCTTAAATTTTCGAAGGTAGGCGGGCTATTTATTACGCGATGCTCGACACCGGACGGCTAATGAGGTCATGGTTAATTTATTACCTATATAATATAACTTTTGCCTGTTATTTTGTTAGCTAGAAAATAAAGTTAAAGGCGTAGTAACGATGATAAGCGTTGGAGTGGTCCCTGTTTCTGCTGAAACTCTTAGTTTAAAAAAGTTTAATAATAAGATTTCTTTTTGCCTGGGTGTTTGTTTCCTTGTATTTAATTGTATCCATGAATACAATCTAAAGCACTTCAACGCTAAACTCCATCTGAGACTATTCAAGAAAGGTGCAAAAAGAATTTTTATTCGAAGGAAAACGAAAGAACGAGAAAGAAAACGGAAGAAGAAAGAAGAACTTTTCTTTTTGAAGGTAACACGGTGATTCCGATGCCACAAATGTCTTTAGACGACGATGACATTAAAATTATGATAAGATGACAGTAAAAGTACATTTTTTAAATTCACAACAGCAATAAATTTGTGTATAATAAAAAAAATCAATAACCATTACTTAATCAATATTTAATACAAACTCGCATGTAACACAACTTTTTGTAGGGTCGCTACGACCTACTAATTGGTCCGTCATGACTGAAGACGGTAATCGCGACCCAGCCGCTCGGAACTATCCAATTGTTTTTTCTCGTTAGGACTTAAACAACTAATCGGTTTTTCTCGTTAAGACCCTCTATTTTTCTCCGTTTCTTGAGCTTTTATTTAGACCGCGATAAAAAGATCTGTTTAATTTGTTCGCTTAACTTTTTCGTTTGGATTGAAAATGTTGGAGATGATAATGGATTTACAAAAATGTTTACTTTCTCTCTTCTCTATTGTTTTATTGTGATATAAATTGAAAATGATTAAATGAAATATATCACTTGCCTCCTGAGACGTTCCAAACTAGTTCTCACGAGAAACAACGTATATTTATAGAATTAATGTCCGACCGTTTTTTTAAAGATGGGTTACTTTCTCGCACCTTTTAGATAAAAAAAAGTTTTTTTTAACTTTTTAAATTTCAAGCAAGATAGGAAAATACAGATATTTGTATGTTTGAGCATCTCAACAAAAAGCTATAAGCGTAATGAAAAGCAATCAGGTCTCCCCTCTTAAAATTACTTATTAACAGGTGTTTAGAAGAGATCCTCGCTCTATTATGGATAAAGGTCGTAATTGTAAGCCACTGAAACGATTCAATGTATTTAAAAAAAACATTAACACGCGCTACACGCGCATCCGGTTGCCGTCGCAGAACATTCGGTGTCACCAGTATTTGATAAAAATATATACCTACTTTTACTTATTTAACGCGGATGACACCGCGTGGATCAACTAGTGAAATCAAATCAAAATCGAAAATATTTTATTTAAAGTACATAGATTCTTGGAGATGGAGGGGCCACAGACTACACGGTTCTACTGGTCAAGTAATCACTAGTTCACAAAGCGTTTGTTTAACGACCTCTTTTATTAGTAGAAAATAATTTAAGGATTAGTTCGTCACCATTATTACTACACTTAAGGATTGTATGTAATTGTATTGTAATAACAATATTGTAATAATAGATTTATTATAAATTCATGGTTTCAATTGATAGATTAATTCAGCGACTCGATTGTGTAATACAATTACGTTGGATAAACACGTTAAATGTTTAATTAGGTAGTTGATCGTGTACACTCATTTATATCGCAATTGAATTTTTGTAGTTGAATAAATATATGTTCTGATTGGACTATTTAATCCCTACAGTATTAAAATTACAGAATCTTTGTAATAATACTCTGTATCGTAATTGTTCTTTACATTCTTAGTGACAATAGGCACAGTGATAAGTTACTGCATCAAAATAATGACTTATCTGGAATTATTCAAGACAAGAGAGAATAAGCTACTTCTAGGCAAGCGTGTTACGTCCTGGGCAACATCTCACTCAACAAGTAGAATCGCAGCCAAACGTGAGCCTATAGTAAAATAAAAAAATCTTAGAAATTAATTATAGATACCCAGAAAACCGAACTAATTAAATTTACTATAAGAAAGGAATAGTTTTATAAAGTTTTTTTAATACATGTCATAAACATAAGCATTATAATTTCTGACACATAATTTAAATGAAAATTTATAAAAGCACTTTTACCGATTGAAAATTCAGATTAGCTCGTTATTTTCACAATTCAACTGCAATTTCTACGTCAAATTTTACGTCAAGGGGAGTTTTCTGTTATCCTTCAATGCGAGTGTGCAACGTCGAGATAAGGTAATTATGGTTGGCTGACATCAAAGTTATTATAATATTACGAATATGCACCATCGTTGACAACTAACCGAAACCAAAAGGGTTGTTTTCCTAATGAAGCGAGACACATCCCTACAATACGATACGATAATAAATCATTATATTTATTGTTTTTAATTAATTTTAAATCAATTTTAGTAACCATAGCAAGTATAGTAATAACAATATTCCCCAGCCGCAAAGTCGATGTCTGATTCAGTTAAAAATATACATATTATTAAAATAATTCCAGAAAGAAGTTGTTCCAGTAGTCATGGGCAAACTACATACACCGAAACTAAGCTAGCACCTATTACCACGCTTCTAATACCAACCTGAAATGTTTATTGTAGCAAAATTTAAGGCAACGAGCTCCTTACGAATAATTTTCTCATAACAACAAGTTTAAAAGCGCAGCTATTACAATAATAGTAAGTTTAGCTCTTAACCAGTATTCGTAAACAAAGATTAGGGTAATCCGAGAAGGAACTATCTCGAACTAAAACCTGCATATAATTAGAATACTTACCAAATCGTTACTGTAAATTCTGTACTTACGGTTTAGCAAACATGGCCGTATTCATATCTTTTTCTACGATAAGCGTAGCAATCACTAGATCCAATTCGTCAGACTATTCAAAATTTGACCTCCGAGATTAATTGACGAAGAAGCAAGCCTGATAACTGGTATTTTTATTTTCATTATTCTCATTTTCATTTGCACTCGCATTCCCATTCCCATTTTCATTTTTATTTTCAGAAAGAAACAAAGAAAGAAAGAAAGAAGAAGTAGCGAGTACGCAGTTTTAGTTTACGATAATGAAATGCGCAATTCACTTAATTCGACGCCAAAATTCATTATACGTTATATGTAACGATTGCTTTAACTTTAACTTAACATTAGGTGGACTGCGCGCTCTTTTGTTACTTCAATCGTGTTAAAAACAAATTGTGAATATAATAATTTTAGATTAACGATGTTTTTCTATATAAAATATTATTTGCCTACAATTTTTATTGCTTTCTCACTAAAGTGCTGAAGACTTATTTGAAGAAATTAGTCTCATCTATGCATAACGAACCAAAGATCGTAACGCCAATTTAAATTACCAACTTTATTGGTACAAGTTGAACAAATTGTGTCAAACTTTAAACACTCAATCTCTAGTTGCGCAAGAACGAGTATCACAAATTGAATTTGCACTGAAACACTTGCAACTCGCAAGTAAAGACGCAGACAAATAGGTGTTGCGACCCCTGAACATTAATGGTCGTCTTTGGTTCCATTCTAAAACGCTTATATAACGATATTCGGTTTTTATATCGATATGGAAAACTATTATATTTGATATCGACATAGGAGTATCTATGTATGTCTAAAGCAACTTGTTAGGATGTCAAGTAAGTAGTTTTGGTTCCAAACGGTAAACGGCACTAATTTTGACGTATATTCATATATTTTATCCTGCATTTTTTGTCCCGCAATTTCCACGAGTATTAAATATAAGATGAAGGACGATTTAATTTTGTACCTGCTTAATTTTTTATTAAGTTTTGTTATAGCGGGTTGCTACAATCATATCGATATGATATCATATATGAATGAAACCGGTTAATAACGGTATGGTATATCGGCGGCATGCCTAACATATTTAATCAACCCGGAATCGCTTGCAGTTTGTTGCAGAACTAACCCCTTTTGTTCTAGAACAATCCATCTGCTTTATTCAGCTTCAACTTTGACTTACTTCACTTAATTACAGGAACAGAGGTCAGACGTGCTTTGAAACTACTTAGCTATCAAATGGACACAGTTGGTGAAACACGGCGTTGATAAATTAGTCCTACGGTAGTGCTAAGCTTAAGAATAAATAATAGACCAAGTGCGAGTTGAATTCGCGCATAGAAGGTTCCGCATCATCAAATTTTCAACATTTTTGACTCTGTAGTATTTTCTATTATATCTGCTGTACTACTACGTACACTGGGAAAATTGTAAGTTTCTAAATATTAGGTTAAATAGATAAGCTGAAAAACGTCAAAATTATGGAATTGTTCTTTGACGACCATCTTTTATTTTAACTTTTTATTGGTCAGGCAATACAATCTACATAGATTATGATATTCAAAATCAAATTAGCTAAATTTCCCTGTAACTCTCATTTGTACGTCGCAAATATAGTGCATAATTATTTTCCTACATAGAAGTCTGAATAACATATGTTATGTAAACATAACTTAACATTTAACTCGCCTCACGTAAATTAAATGTTCATTCAATTCCCAGAATTCTAAATCTGTATGATTTATAAACGCATAAAGTGCTAGTCCTTCGGCTTTGCCCGCAAAAAGTAAAGGAAATGAAAAAGGCCAAGATGAATGCTCATGCTTTAGCGGTTTAGGAAAAAATAAATTGAGCATTCCTTAAGGCTCTTTCCATGTTTTGTAGGGACACCTTTTTCAATTAAGCAACGAAATCTTTATGATTCGTGCAATAAATATTTCTTACAAATGAAGCTTTAGGAACTTAATTAAGGCTGCCGTCTGATTCTTCGAGAGATTGAAAAGAATTTATTCAGAAATTGTTGTCTTATTTTGTTCTTTCCTTTTGGTATTGTTTTCATGTTAATTTTTGTTTATGTTTGGTATATTTCAGTCCATCACATTTCAAGTCAGGAACAATTGTCTTATTGGTTTCTTAAAGGTTTTATGAAAAACGGTTATAACTACCTATATGAATTCAGAGTACAGAATAAAATGCATCTTACACACATTTTTGGTAATATAACAAATAAATAATGTTTTGTCATTTGTGTTACATAACTTGGTGTTGTTCCACCATTTTGCGATGTTACGTACAAAGTGGTTTAAATGAAAATTTGTGATATAAATTAATAGCTCCAGCTACCCATACAACTGATGAGACGTAAGTACCCACGCAAGCCTATCCAAATGATAAACCTTTCATTTCATTTAACCAAGCAAATCTGGTTGTTATTTTCATCTTCAAACGAACCTACCTCCCACATCAATTGCGCTAAAACCTCTGCGAAGAAATTAATTCCATGGCCGATTGCTACCAATCGCACCAATTTGTCCAGCCTCTACAATTTAATTACATTTGAACATTTGAATTCGTCAGTACTTTGCTGAAACTTCGCTCTTCGCTCCACCTTCATTTGAAAGGGCAATATTATATCGACCTTGTTAATTGGTACAACTTAATTGGATTCAATTCGTATGAAGTGGAGAGTAACCCTATTAATATAATATTTCAATTGGATGAATGAGTTTGATGGAACTTTAGAATGAAAGGTTTAAAGTTTTGTCCCAAAAACCCGCAACCCAAATCAATAATTTTGATGGACGCTGCAATTAAAATTTTAGAACAAAGGAATCGTATATTTATCATTTTCAATAAAATTTATACTTACTTTAATAAATTAATCAATCCTTGAATCATAATGTCCAAAATAAAAATTACGAAAAGGAATCAGAATAAGATTGAAGTTTTAACAAATGAATTTGAATTAAAAATAAAACTTACTCGACTAACTAACTTCTCCATCGGAACGTCTGATCATATTGACACAAAGAAACGATTAATTTTTACTATCCTTGGAAGAGATATTAATTTTTCAAGAATGAAGGAAGCAATTGAAATTCTGCTTGAAGTTATGAATGTATTTTAAAATTAAAATAGCAAACGAGATTGCGAGCTAATTGATTTCAAGTGGCAACTATAACTAATAAGTAATTAATTATTTTTGTAATAAATATTTCTAATCAACTAAATTACACAATTGCACCACTGAGATCGGTCACCGGCACATCTATGTCCTTTAGGACGCTTCATATCTACCTTCGTACCTATACTCGTAAGTATCGACTTTACCACATCTTACAAACCAGAAAACAGTTGAACAGAACAGTGCCCAAAACATAAAAAGTTCTACATAGCTAACTTAAATTGACTACATGACTGCTAGCAGTAAATATTATGACGGAAATCTACATAAATAGGTATATATCTATACGTGCAAATACCCTAGCAAGTAGAAAATATGACAATCCAATAAAAGTTAAAAGCGAAGTCACCTAGACTAAACTATATTACCATTATCAACTGAGCGTATAATTCGATAATACAGATCGCATCTAATCTACTAGATTAGCATAAATTCAGTCCTTCCTAAATCAAGTGCACGGAAGACAAATGAAATATTCGGGCCAATAATGAAATCCGGAGCTGTTCAAAGTCCCTCGTTGCAATGAAGGCGAGAACAAATCGTTTTTGGACCAATGAGCCTGAATCATTTGAATTTATTTCAATTAGAAGGTGCTAGAACTATTCGTGATCCGATTACATCATTGCCACACCTAATCCTCTTGTCAGACTTTGAAATTTCACCCTTGTTAAAGGAACGATAATGATACCTAGATTTGAAATCTCCTTAGTGCTCAGAAAAAGGAACTTATTTTAAATCGATCTCCTGTAGCAGTACTGTCCTACTTAGAGTCTGCTGTAGATAAATTCTTACGGTATATCCCATGATATTATGATGATAATGATGAAATGATATGTTTTCTGCATCGCATAATTCGATAAAGTATGTGGTTCTATATTATTAAAACATAACAAATAATAATCCAATCCAATTTGTTCCAAAATATCAGCAAGGGATGCTACTGGGAATAAGTTTTACTGGCTTTGAAGAGGATTAACCTACAATATAGGGAAGTTTGCTAAGTCAATTTGCTAGCCCAAATCTCGGTTCTCTCGGACATATCAAAAATCTTGTTAAAACTTCGAAAGTGGCATTTGAACTGTTTGTTGACAGCTTTATTATACGAAACAACTTTACGAGGCAGTTGATTGTTTCTATTATTTTTGTTGTATGAAGAAAAGAGTAAGAAAATGTACTTTTTGAGCAATTTTGTCATTTGTATTACGTAACTCCTTCATAATATTATTTTTAAGAAAAGAAATACAAGGTAGGTTTAAGGAAACGTTTACGTAGTTACATAATAAAATATCCATATTCTACGATAATATTACCTATTATCATTTTATGATAATAATTATAATATATTCTCATATTACTACATATGGTATTTCCGCGAAACCTACACATTATTATAGATATACTAAGTTAATAATACTACAGTTAATCTGAAGCTCAATCGATTTTAACGTGTTTTATGGCCGTTTAAAAACCATACACAGAAATCTGGGAAAAACCCATATCTAAAATACCTACAATAATGTTTATTGCGTTAAAACCACGTAACATTTGTGGTTAAAGAAAACGGAGTGGAAAATGTTAAAGGATTTTCTTTTCAATGTACACGCGTTGTTAGCCCATTTAACGCCCAGAACGAGAAAATACGACCCGTTGTTTTTACGTACAAAAACTTTCAGCTAGATGTTGCGGGAACACTAGATAATGTATACGGTAGATATACATCTAACAATTGTTTAAAACGTCCGTTTTGTTGGTGCGTGTTGTTTGTTCGCTAGTGCCTCCTACACTAAGAAAGCGTGATTAATATGGCTCTGGAAGAGCACTTGCCAACTAAAAGCTCGTATCTCCATAAACTTTTAGTGGAACTTCAACCTATTACAACTAAGATACGGTTCGACTTAGCTTGGACGTGAAATGTTGATGAGTATTTTGTAACAACGGAATTAAATGGGGTAATTAAAATAAGTTCCCAATGGAAATTCACAGCCCTGAAGCAACGTATTACAGTAGATAAAAACATTAGGTGATTCCTCATTGCGCGGTTCACATAATGTTTGTTTGTTTTCTTCACTGTAGAAGAAAACAAACATAAACATTATCGTATTAATTTTATATAAATCAAAACCTATTCTGAACAGACTTACTTTAAATACTTATACTAATACAACTTGACATAACTCATCCTAATTTCGAGATTTGTTTTTTATTTTTTGCTTATTTATTTTTAAAGCTGAATCACAAAGAAAAATAATAGTTTTTAATTTACGGTACCTATTTATTTTGCATGCAAAAGAACGTAACTTATTACCTTGACTACCATCATTTATCTGCCTAAATCCATATCAGAGCTATTTTTTATGAGCCACGCAGATAATATCAAGTATGATGTAGTGTTATCACACAAAGGACTTTTCTACATACGAATATAGCTCAGATCATATCTGTCTCGGAAGGTATTTATAATAAATATGTTTAGTACACAATCCCTTTTTGGGTAAATCCCCTCAGTATAAAGGGATTTACGAAATCTGACCCACGTAGCTTCTCCACTGCGATAGCTGGGTATTTATTGTTACCTGTAGCATTTAGGTATTATCACTACATTATTTCTATCTTATGATTATCTATTCATTCATTCTTTCTATTCATGATTATCTGTTTACAGAGTAATGATCGTAAATATGTATTTTTCTTTGTTTTTAAGCTAGAATTCTGAAGCTTTTTGAAAGTTTAGAGAAATCATCGACTTACTTGTTCGACGACTTAGTTATGTTCTGTTTTTTTTTTAATAAAGTAACTTAGTACACCCTTTGCAGCTAGACATATGTGGCATTCAGCATATCTGCATCTTTTGATGATAGCGACAATTTCCCTATTTCTAGCACAATTATTATAGCAGTGTAAATAAATCCGCTATTTTGCTGGTCTGAAGGATGTTATAAACCAGTGGTTAGGTACACTCGTAATAAAATATCATTAATGTTATTTGAAGCTATGTTACAACAAGAACTCTTGTCTCTTAGGCAAATATGTAAATGTTTTGGTACCGTTCAGCGAAACATGCTACAAGATAATCATATTACCATGTTAAGGCTATCAATAATTACTTTCCTATACCCATAACAATTAAATGAATTATTGGTTATTGCTTAGATCTACTGCACTGTACTTAAAAAATGTATTTATCACATGAAAACACTTAAAGTAAACTTTGTCATGTCATGTTAAATCTTCTGATGAACACACTCTAATGGTATCATGAACGCGCTTTTCTTACTTTGAACGATATTTGCTTCAAACGTTATAATGTTACTCAACGTCGTTATTGCATGTTCCCAGTTAGAGGCAACTCTTAGTGTGGAATATTGTGTTACGTCATGCAGACGTCTGCGTATGTTGCATCTCGCGACTATTTTCTACCATTGTTCAATTTATGTCATGCATATTTGTAAAATGAAACGCATTTTCAAAATATGCGCTAAATGATGTTTGTTACTCATAAATGATTTATTATTTACTTTTCTCAGAATTTCTCAATTGTGTATATAAGTAGGTAAAATAATACAAACAGCTATTACTATTAGTACTAACAAAAAAATAGATGCAATCTTTCATTAACTGTTGCAAGTACTAAATAATTTAACATCTTGAAATGATCATCATATGATCATCATGATGTTTCGTTCCAAACTCTAATAAAAAAAAACAAAATACTACATATGTCTCATATTTTAAGAAGATCCGTTGATTGCTTGGATACTGAAGATAAAACAACCGATTTCCCCATTTATAACATTAATAAAGACTTAAGACAAAATCTTAACCATAATTACGCCATAACTATAAGAAGGTATCAAGAAAATCCCGTCGTAAGCAAGGGCCGTGAACCATAACCGTATTAATGGACGGCGAGAGGCAATTTGAATCCCATGGGCAAATTTATAGCTTTGCCACATCGCTACCCTGTCGTTGGCTGGCTTTTAGAAGGATGAGGAACTGTGGACATTAACGACTTATCACGTTTTATTACGATGCCATTATTTCAGTTATTTTTATGTGTTTTAGAGTGTTGAGTGTTGTTTAATAGGCGGCATTTTATCAGTATAATTGGTTTTAAAGACGTAGGTTTTTTTTATTAAATACAAGGAATATATTTATGTGGCGATAACGTGAGCGTAAGTTACATGATAATTATCTGCTTTTTAGTTGATAATATCAATTTAATAATTAATTTAAAATACTTGATACTATCAATTTGATAGGTTATTTTTATGAACTTAAAATAATCTACCTAAGTCTTTTTGTATTTCTTATTTATAAAAGTGAAACAGAAAAAACCGCAACGAATTTTTCGTGTTCACTGCGATTCATTACATTACAACACTAATTTAGACAGCAGTTGCCGTACAACTACAGATTAAATTAAAATTCCACTTATGGTTCATCACGGATGCATCGCTGCTTGCAGACTAAGTTAAAAGGCTTCGCTAAATCAAAATGTTCAATCTTACGACACCCTTAAAGCCAGAACACAGCACTTGACATAGCTACTTGCTGAGATTGATGTGACGTCATCCTGAAGAGGGTTCCACAGTTATACGATCCTTAAATTGAATAGTTAAATACCCTTTCATTATTCAACTGTTAATGCGACCAAAGATCAATGGATTTGAACCGCAACAGCGGTTGTCGGTTTAGAGGCAATCTGAATCCCATAGACAAATTTATTGCTTTATCACGTCACTATTCTAAACCCAAAGCTTCTGGGGAAGGGTTGGGTGAAAGGGATTAACGCGTACTTTGTCATTTTCCTGTTATGATTTAGATACTATAATTAC
>DWPV01005791.1:0-12068 GCA_018251915.1 Urbanus proteus proteus
GGCTACATCGACTGCGACGGCGAGCTGCCGCCCGCCGCGGAGAAGCGGCCGGCCGCCGCGCGCGGACACAGCCCGCCCCGCCCCGACGTCGCCAAACGGTCAGTGCAAGGATGGGTGACCGTCGGTGGCTAGGTTACAAGCGCGCGTCCATGTTTCTATAACTGATTTAAAAAGTTAAGCACCATGGGCCGCGGCCGGGAAATGGATGGGTGACCGTCGGTGGCAAAATTTTTTGCTCGTGTTTTAGAGTGCACCCGATCTACAAAATTAAGCAACGTGTAGCGCGGTCAGCAGGTGGATGGGTGACCATTGGTGACAAAATTTGATACATGCTTCTAACGTCACCCAATCACCTCAACCAATCTACAAAATTAAGCAATATTGGCCATGGTCATTAGGTGGATGGGTGACCATTGGTGGCAAAATTTCGTATATACCTCCTATATACTTTGTCTCACTTTTCTTTTTATTTGTTTAATTACTTCTTAGTAAAGCAATCATTTATAATATTTTTCTTGTCCACAGATTATGCAAAGACCGAGACAGTCCCCTGTCGTCCATGTCGGATTTTCAGTCTCCCGTCAACAGTGTTAAATTGAGGTAAGAATCCCATAATTAACATGGTCACTTGCAAAACACCATGGTATTTGCCCCCCTCTCACTTAATCACCTCTAGAATACCATGAATTATACCTATTTCTGCCTAATAATGGCAGTGTTAAGCACTGCTGTGTTCTGATCTGAAGGGTGTGGTAAGGGAGACATCTTATCCAAGGCGTTACAACTTAGTCCTCAGGGGTAGCAACGCATCAGTGATCAACCTCAGGTAACACTCTGTTCTTATCTGGGGTTGATTACAGATGTCCATGGGCGGCAGTGGCCACTTACCATCAGGTGCACTGCATGCTCGTTTGCTACTTCTATGCCATAAAATCACGCCATTAGTAAAATTTAATAGTAATGTAATAATTTTATTAATGTATGTATGCTTCAAAATTGTTAATTTATTTCAACAATTGCCAATAACTTTAGTGTTGTATGTTTTAAACTTGTTATCATTGTAAAATTATTCATTATACAGGGTGTTAAAAATATACTGATATAATGGCTGAACAATTTTGATATTTTTGATTATTTTATAATCTTTCCCTTTTTAAATAAAAATATTTTAATAATATTTTTTCAAGATAATCTTTATTAGTAAATATATAAAAAAAAAACATTAATAAGTAGTCAGCAATATGTTTAAAATGTTCATATTTCAATAATAATTAACTATTTATACTAGAACTCGTTGGACTGTAGGCGTCATGTAAAATAAACCCGGGAATCGAACCCGTAACCTAGCAACATTATGTTTAGGAATTACATTTTATCCGCACATAATACCTGCAAAAATTCTACTACAGAAATCTCTTTATGTAGTTAAACTTCAAAAGCACCCTGTATAATGAAAATGTTATGATAATGAGTTGTTTGTTTCTGATTTTGTGTTCAATATTTAGTTCTTCTTAATAATGTTCTAGAATGTTTTTTGATTGATAAAAATTCCATTATATAGACTTAATATATAATCAGATATCATCATATCTTTTATGTCAAGTAACAAAATAAATATACAAGAAATAACAATTATGACACAGTTGTAATTACATTTTTAATTAGTAAATTAATTAACAATTTCATATGGAAAGAATTTGTTCAAAAGTTATTTTATTTTCAGATTTTTCTTGTTATTGACATTAATTTCCTAAATAAAACTATCAGTATTATGTTCCAAATAATTTACGAAGAATTTTTTAATCAAAATCACGAATCAGTCAAAAAACATTTTAAAACTCGACTAACTTCATGAATAATCTTCACGCTTCGAACTAACGCGTTACAGAGAACGGAATTCGCCGCGTAAGACAAAAAACGCGTCTAGGTACAGCGGTCTACATCACCCTTTGAGTCTAGACGACAAAGTGTCTAGACTGACCTGGCACGGGAAGGACGGACACTCGACACTCATTAAAATAGACTGGCCGGCTGAGAACTCGTCTGTTAGCAATCTAACCACCAGTACAATCAATTCTAGTCCCTTAACTCCAGCCACGCCTATATATGATCCACTTGAAAGCGACTCAGAAATTAGCGATAATAAACACACGATAACCATTAAAAATGAAGATTGTGATACTTGTGATGAGGAAAAGTGTCTGAAATGTGAATTAAAAGCGACAGACTACGAGAATATGAAGGATTTGACGAGAGATTACTCTGAAAATAACCTACACGATAGCTTAGAAGCCAGTCCGTTGCAATCTACAGACATTAGCTATCAGAACCTGAATCGTTTGTCGGCGGTCTCAACTTCGTCCAACTCTGACCAATCGCACAGGAAAGACAATATGGACTTAATGAAAGTGATGACGTCATCGCACGAAAGTTCCTCCACGTACTCAAACGTGAGTTTGACAAAGCAAAGCGATGAACTGTACGAGTGTTACAATTTTACACGACCCAATTATATCAATCTACAGTCGTCTAGTACGTCTAAAAGCTCACCGGGAAGTCCTTTGAAGAGTCCACTAAAATCTACCATTAGTATCACCTTTCGATCGCCCGTTAAAGTGAAAACACCTGACTATGAACCGATTAATACTGAAACGCCGACAAATGAAAGAGATTCGGTCTACGAAGATATAGATTTAGACAAAAATCTGACTATAGTCGAAGACGCACCGGTACCGGAAACAGACGCAAGTCTGCCAACGCAGCAGGCGTGCCAACCTGACGATTTTAACCAAGATCTAATCATCCTAGAAACGCCTGTCGAACAGACTGACATCGAGGACAATCTAGACGTATATAGCCAAGTTAAGTTCTTTAAAAAGAGCATAGAAGAAGTCAACGCGATGATCCTAGAGTCTCCAGAGAAAGAGACGCATTACGAAAATGTGACTTTCGAAGAGAGACACAATGAATACGAGAATATTAATGTAGATACTCTGAAAATCTGTGATAAAGTAGACGTAAGTGACGTCGGAGTCGACAATGACGTCATTGACGTGACGGAGAACGACACGATAGAACGGGACAATGGGAACGTTATCAAACCAGTCGGAAATCTCAATGTTAGGGAACTAGCGATACGATTCGAGAGTCCCACGGAACAGAAGGGACCTTTTACGTTCGATAAATATAAAAGTGACGTCAAATACGGTACATTGGAACGTAAAGATGAAAAACTAGATAAAAAGAAGGACTCGAAACTACCGCCGCCTGTGTCACCAAAAACGTATAAATTGTCGAAGAATTCTTGCAACGCAAGATCGTTGGACGAAAACGCGTTCGTCAAGGAATTCGGTAGCGATATAGATAGACGAAAAAGTCTAGAAGTCAAGGAGATGACGCAGAAATGTCTACCAGATATGAATCTGAACACGCAGGCGGACACTAAAGGAAATATCACACCGACAACAGAGAATAAAATCTCATTAGTACAAAGATTCGAAATGAAACGACCGACAGACTTGAAAAATTTGATCGGAGTCGACACAGAGAAGAAATTGAGTCGAGAAAGGATAGAGAAGTACAAAGAAGAGCGTAGAAACTTCTTAAGAGAGAAGTACAGTTCGCAATCATTCCGTAGCAGTCCCGAGCAGCTGACGAGGATTAAAATAAAGAAGGACCAAGAGGATAAAATAGAAGACAGGTTGAAGGACGAACTGCCTAAGTTTGAACGAAGGAATACAGTAGATCTAGGTCAGAGGATGAGGTTCTCCTTAGCGAGGAGTAGCAATAATCTAGATACTATTCCCTCTCCTGGAAGCCCAGATAATAATGACGATGGAACGTCTGAGAGTCAAGAACGAAAAGATGATAGGTATGTACGATTTTGTATTTTTGAAAAATGCAATGATGAGGAAAGGTTAATAAAAGGGTATGTGTAAACTGTAGGAAGGATAAATGTATGACATGAGAATTCTTATTATATGTTGCACTAGTTTTCGTCCGTGACTTCGCTCGCTTGGATTAATTATGACTTATAGGTGAAGCAAGTGATCGATAATATGAAAAATGTAACGAAAATGCATTAAATTTGCAAAAATATCTTGTATGAAAATCACTACTTACAAAATAGCTTCAAAAGTTAACATTTAGATGGCAAAACTGACAAAATTAACAAAGAAAATATTTAAGTGATATATTTCAATTAATTTTTCAAAATTTAAAAATAAATGAAATACTTAAACTATACTTATTAAAACTAAATAAAAACAAATAAAGTGGTATTAACTAAAGATAAAATAATGAGCCCAGATCACTGTCTCTTGGGAGAGTCCCAAGAAAGCTATGATTGGCCGTGATTTATTATTTAAAAAATAGTTTTTGAAAAATATATACATATTTTTCAAAAACTTGACGTAGATTATAAACTACTTATCTCTATTATTCTTATGTCGTTCATTCATTTTATTGGCCCACTGCTGGGCACGCACTACGCAACAATGGGATGTTTCTGGGATTATACAAAATAACACGTTTCCTGATCATTGCATTTTATAAATTGATTTTATTCTATGTGTTTATTGGCTCTAAAAATCTATTCTCATCAACATAACCAATAATTCATTTTTCAAAATTTTACAAAATTTCTAACATTTTTTCCCATTGGCTTCGAAATATTTCACGTATTTCGTTTTTTTGTTTAAATTTACTGTATGTGACAAAATTGTCCTAACTTTATTATAAATCTGAAATTGAATGTATGGAATAAAATATATTTGTCGTCTATCACTGAAATATGTATGTGTATGTATGAATAGTTATGATGTATGTTTGTCTGTATGTTTATAACAAAATTGCACTTAAAGATAAAAGCAAGAAAAAAGCAAAATATAACCATTCGTGGTACTCCAGGGGCACCACGGAAACACCTATTCCTGTCGTATAACAGCAGTGTATCGCTGCTGTGTTCTGGTTTGAAATTGCGGCTGATTACAGATACCATCACCAAACTCTATTTCTCTACGTATTAAATGACAATTGTATTTACAAGTAAAATGACGTCATAATTTAAATTTTATTAAAAAAATATACAAAAATTTATACCATTTTAAATATAGAATTATTATTTCTATAATGTTATGTAAGTTTATGTACAAATTCATGACTATTCACAGGAAGGACAAGATGTCCCCGTCATATAACATACGCGACATGGCCGCTATGTTTGAGCGGGCGTCTCAGAGCAACACGAACGCCGGTTGACGGTGGCACGCGACGTCACGTAACTTTGTGTAACGTTACACAACTTTGTGTAACATCACGCGACTTTGTGTAACGTCGCGCGACTTTGCGCAACATCGCGCGATCTTGTGTAACTTCGCGCGAAATTGTATAACTTCGTGTAATTTCACGCAACCTTGTGTAAGTTCGTGTAACATCGCGCGACTTTGTGTAACTTCGTGTAACATCGCGCGACTTTGTGTAACTTCGTGTAACATCGCGCGACTTTGTGTAATCTTGCGTAACTTTGGACGTTAAAAACCGTGATATTAAGCTGTGCTTACAAGATGTTTATAGGACGCAAACACACGTACTCGCGTACTCATGTATGTTTTTGTATATATATATTATAATATTGTAAGGCGATTGATTTTTTTAGGTTATACAGTTATGTTTGAAAATATTTAAGTAATTAAAAGCACAGCTGAAATGAAAGTAACATAATTAAACAAACAAAAATGTATTTAACTGATTCGATGTCTTTATTCAATCATGTATTTGAAATTAGACTAATTTGATATTAATAAATAATAATCAAAATAAATATTTATGAATATTTTCTGTTTTAATCACATTTAATAATAATATTTATAGTAAAATTGTGTTACGATCATTTTAACAGTGCGGAAATATATTGAATAGTAATATATTAACAATATATTATTCAACAAGCTAAAATTTATTAACGAATTACTAAGTAAAAATGTTTTGCAAAATATGTTTAAAATTAAATACATGTCAAGTTCAATAGAGGCCTATAAAATAATAAATATCGTTAAATATATACTGTTCAATATAATATAATATGTAAATTGTTTTCATTATTCGATTAATCAATATTTATTTGGTTCAATGTCAAAAAAACTTTTATTTGGCTATCACAAAAAATATATTTCAAATTTATAAGATATTAATACTTAATATTTGAGTGAGCTGTTTGCCTTTTTAAAATACGTATTCTCAAATATTATAGAATGGTTTTGATAACATTCTTAGCTGTAAGTGTATGGTATTCAACTTTAATAGAATGTTTGTTAAGTAAATTATTTTGTTTGTCATTTTTATTAATGTGTTCTTTCTTTTTTCTTTGTTTGCGTCGAGCCAATTTGTATACAGATTGTCTGAACAAAAACATACGAAAAATGCATTTTTTTATTGTTTTATTTTGTTTATTTAACATATTAAAAATTGCACTTGCATTTATTATATATGCTGAAGTCAATCTTAGAAGTTCAGCTTTTCGTGTTAGTTTTTCGCATTTTAAATAGAAGTATTTGTTTGGAGACGCCATCTGACTT
Organism: Urbanus proteus proteus; assembly: GCA_018251915.1. Classification (NCBI taxonomy): domain Eukaryota; kingdom Metazoa; phylum Arthropoda; class Insecta; order Lepidoptera; family Hesperiidae; genus Urbanus; species Urbanus proteus. The sequence continues at coordinate 6,576 of DWPV01005791.1, forward strand.
TAAAATCTTTATTAATTCAAATCTTAAAACTCATATAACGTAATTTGGCCTTTTATCACTTAATATTCAAGACTTGGCAAGATGTTATATAGATGTTAAGAATACTTCGATAGCTTGATTCAGAGAATACTAGTAGCGCCATCTCTTGACGAGTTGCGGAAATTCACCATTAGTGTTTTTGTTCAGCCAATCTGTATTCTATTCCAACTGTATTTAAGTTCACATTAACATCACAAGAATCAAAGTATTATTTTATTGTATTATCTCAAACATATCCTAAGTTATGCATATAAAATCACGCATCTTTACAATTACAATGGCGAAAGTGAAAAATTAAAAAAAAATCAACTGACGAGTGTAAAAAAAGCTTATAAAAATTCATGAAAACCAGCTTTTTGATAACGTAATTTTGATTTTCGTTTTTTTTTCAGAAAAATGTTTTTGAATAACTATAATTATATCATGTGACTGCCTAAAAATATATGTAATTGGTCGGAAATCTTGATTCATCTTATTTTGAATTTAAAATGCCGTTCAAATTCAGTTTATTTTTTCTCAAGTGCGTCTTATTTACACTTTTGTTATTGTAATAATGAAGTGTGAAGTGTGTTATGTTTTATTTTTAACAAGTGACTGTTATTTTAAAGTTTTCAAATGGTCCATCCCACTGAATTTTGTATTTATTTTATTTCTTTATTGTATATATATAAAATGATTTAATTTGGGTGTATCCGTCATAAAAATATTAGACTAAACATTGACATTTTTTTTAACAAATATTCTACGGTTTTTATTGACTAACGAGTTAATACAGTACCCAGCTGTATTTCGCCTGTCTTGCAAAGGCATCAAGGTTCAATCCCGGGCCATACATCGAGGTGGTGAATTTATATTATTTACTGGTTTCGGGTGTTACTAGGATATTATTTGTGGCTGAAAAATGAACTATGTTTGAAATAACGATTTTTGTAACAAAAATAATTACGTTGAAGCGTTATGTTACATTAAAAACATTGAATTGTTTCAGATTTAAAGATATACATCTTGTTTATTCATTATTTGTAATAATTATACTCCAAGAATGAAAATTGAAGTAATTATATTATTGTAATAGTTCTTATTTGCATCGCTTTATCTTGTTTTATATTATTTTTATGACGGATATATCTATTATATTGACATAAGAATCTCAATAGAATCTGATATCAACTAATAATATTCAGTCCAATCTCAAAATATATCAAAATTCAAATTATAGATTAGTGTAATAGAAATCTATATTATTATATTATCATATAGTTCACGTGCTCGTTTTTTAAATATTTTTGAGTCGGTTAAAATACGCAATGGCACAATGGATTTTTTAAAGAAAAAATGTTTTTTTTTTATTTTCCTCTTCCATGAAAATGTTAAAAATAGGCTAGATTATGATTATGACATTCATAAAAAATGGAAAGAAAAATGAGGATTTTTATATAAACTGAACTGTACCTCTATTACGAGTTTATTACCTTTAGTGAAACGTTCCTCGTTAACGTTTGGGCCCATATACATGCAGCGCTCCTAGCGGACCGTTTAGGTACTAAAATTTTACTATGAAAAAACGGGCGTAAACGTAAACCGAGATCGTATCAAGAAAACGTAACAAACTCGTACTAAGGGTGCAGGTATGACTCTCTAAGACAAAATCCTGTTCCATTAGTAAGAGTTTGTTACGTTTCTTTGAAATAATCTCGGTTTATATTTGCGTCTGTTTCTTCCAGAGTATAATTTTAATACCTAAACGGTCCAATATAAGCGCTGCATTTAAATGTATGGGCGCAAATGTAAACGAGGACCGATTCACTAAACGTAATAAACTCGTTATAAGGATACTACCTCGGGCAAATAAGCAAACGCCCTTGCTATTCACGAACTTTATATATCTGTCTCAATTGATCTTAACCACTAAAAAGAGAGAACGTCACTAACAAGTTTCTGCACCAGTTTTAAAATTAATAAATCCATATCTCCTTTTGGACCTTTTGATATTTTTTTACATAGTTTTATGTTTTATACACATATTATTGTAATTTTAAACGTGCGTATTTATATCATCATTAATTATATTAAAATTTCTCACATTCAACTCTTAAAAATGAAAGTAATCCATAAAGCGCATCTGTTAATCTATGAATGCTATGGATAAAGTGGATTAAAAAATTAACGTATCAAATTATGCGAGCGAATGATCACATAATATATTATCATCCGAATGTATAATCCTGCAAGCGTCGCTTGTCAAAATTTACAATTACAATATACCATTTTATACATACTCTCATACTTATTTTTATGAATAAATTAGATTTCACAACACGAGGATTTTGTCCTTTAGTAGTTGAAAAAAAAATAACTTGTTTCATCTATTCAACCTTATTTTATTTATTATTCGTGAACCTCGAAGAGCTGACAAATGGTTGAAATCATGCTATAAATTTAATTACACTTTATCCATAACATGAATGTTTTAGATATGGACATTCCATGAATCTTTATTATTTTATTTTAAAATTCTTTCTACATCGCATAATTCTTCTCACAGGAAAATATTATGTCTATGCTACAAAATATATTTTTATTTATGACTTATCTGTTATATATAGGATTGGTAAGTTTTCACAGATTCAAAATATATTTATAATTATTATGTTCATATTGTGTGGTGCCATCTCGTATCGAATAGTGAAAACTATAATTTTGGCAACGAAACTATTTTCGCGTGTAATGGAGCCTTAATAAAAATGTTCTCTTATTAAAATAAACTATTATTAATAACATTATTTGATATTTTATAAATAATATGTTATTTCTATTTTTTTCTTTTATAAGTAATATTTTTTTCATAGTTTTAACTTCATGCACTAGCAATTTTTTTGCCTATCCTGTGGTGTGTAAAAAAATCATTTATTTTTAGAACAAAAAAAAAAAGATTTATAGCGGACAAAATTGCAACATAAAACAAAAATAGGAAAATTATTAATAAAATGTTTCAGCATATTATTGATTTACTGTACCCCTATTATGAGTTTATTACGTTAAGTGAAACGTTCCTCGTTTACGTTTGGCCTCATATAATATATCTACATGCAACGCTCCTAGCGGACCGTTTAGGTACTAAAATTTTACTATGGAAAAACGGGCGTAAACATAAACCAAGATCGTATCAAGAAAACGTAAACTCGTACTAAGGTTCCTGTTACGTGATTTAATACCTGTCTCTTAGTATTAGTTTGTTTACGATTGCACCTGTCTTATCCATATCCATTATCCATTTTAGGCATTTAACGGTCCGCTAGGAGCGCTCCATGTAGATGTATGGGCCCAAATGTAAACGAGGAACGTTTCACTAAACGTAATAAACTCGTTCTAAGGATGCTGAATACTTCAATATTTTTCAAAAATAATAGCTAAATTAATATTTCAAGTATTTTATAAACAAAATTCATCATTTTGACAAGTTATCGATAGTATTCTGAAACTGTTCTCTCCAGATTCTCTCGTTCTAAAAACAAGCAACAAGGCTTGATCTTTTATAACTTTTATCAATGTTCTATTTGATTCGTAAATTACTCGACTAGACTTCGTGACTAAGATGAAAAAAATATTGACTTAACTATAATGAAATTAAAACTATTCGTTACGTATCATTTCAAATCATATCAAATGTGTGACAGTCTGTGGTAATATTTGTGGCCAATACCATTGACCAAAAAAAATAAGATCGACTGATTGGATAAATGGAGCATAAGAAATGTATCGTAAACTATTATTTCAATTTAATTCTAAATTTGATGACGTTTATATTGACAACCTATACGATGTCGGTTCTAATCTTGGCTGTAAAATGATTTCAGCTGTACCCTTAGTACGAGTTTGTTACGTTTTTTTATACGATCTCGGTTTACGTTTAAGCCCGTTTGTCCATAGTAAAATTTTAGTACCTAAACGGTCCGCTAGGAGTGCTGCATGTAGATAAGCCAAAACGTCAACGATGAACTTTTCACTAAACGTAATAAACTCGTAATAGGGGTACGATGTTGGTTTTAATACTGGCGCCAACTTTTAAAAGAAATTCGAAATACCTGCATACATTTGAATGATGGTTTTAAAATTGGTGCCAATGTTTGAGATATCTAATCTATTGAACTATTTTTCAATATTCGTTTATTTTTATTAAGCGTCCGTTTTCCGAATCGAAGTAATGAAATATTTTTAATATTTGTTTTAATATTGGCGCCAATGAGTTGATTTATGGCCTAATACTTAGGTTTAACACAGGAATACCCGTTTATTTTAAGTGTGACGGTATTTGTTAAGATGCAAATTTTTCCCGAAGTGGTAACTTTTAATGTTTGTTCCAACATTGGATCCAATTAGTTGGTATATTGGCTTAAAAGTTAAACGCTAGATGTGGCTTGTTGGCTGCTGTGGTCAGACAAGACAGAGGCGAGGTCCGAATCGCGAAGAGTTGGCGGTGTTCCGAAGGGGAAATCCTGCAATATAAAGAGTGGTTGTAATTTGGTGCAGACATAGACAGTAGTCTGGAATAACATATAGACTACTTTTTATCCCGGAATAATGTGCGGTTCCCATGGGATACATTTGTTTTGTTATATCGTCGTGTCAATCTCCCGACATGTTTATTGATTTACTTTTTAAATGCAGGTGAGACAGCGGGGATCAGCTAGTATGTAGATATAGATATATTACAGTCAACTAGGGTAACTTTGACTTACAGAGTAACTTTGGCAGCCAAATTACAAAGTACTTATTAATTTTTTTACGTTGGTAATATTTTATGTAACAAATTTCATTTGTGTCAAAGTTACCCATATGGTGGTGCTAACTTTGACACACAACAAAATTGTGAGTTTTTCATAAAATCTATACAAATAAATAAAATTGAAGTGTCTGTTTGTGATTTCAAATTTTTTTTTTTACTTAATGCAAATGACTATACCTATAATGGAAATGCAATTAAAAAAAAAATTGTCTGTCTGTTTGGCTGAGCTAATCTTCTAAACGGCAGGACGGATTTTGACGGGACTTTCACTGGAAGATAGATGAAAGTCTAAGGCGTAACATAGGCTACCTTAGTTTTTGAAAAATGCGTTTTGGAAAAATGGAGTGCGGGATGAAATTTATGTTTAAATATGCATTCTTTTTTACTTTTTAAACGCGGGTGAAATCGCGGGGACCAGCTAGTTTAATACAAATTGGAGGGTATGAAAATGACCTGGAGATCACAGATTATGTAAACTCTCCTGTTTCTTATTTAACGAACGTAAAAGTAGGCTAAAAAAATGTTTATTGTAAATTTGTAATGCATAGTTTGTCAAATGTTCTGTCAAAGTTACCCCGACGACTGTATCGTTATTGCCCAACATACCTGTGCCGGCAAGGTCCTTGGCGCGGGCGGCGCGGGGGGCGGCGCGCGGGGCGCGCGGGGCG
>DWPV01005792.1:0-12068 GCA_018251915.1 Urbanus proteus proteus
AAATGGTTCCTGTAAATATACACACGTGCGGTTCCAAACATTGGCTTTGAAACACGACCGTGTTTCTAGATACAATAATACAGACGAGTGTAGTCGAATAACATTTTGTCGGCCACGTTAAATTTCTACAGAGATGAACACAACTTAATAATGACAATTTTTCTTGGTGTAATATTTTATATAAATTAAAATTTCACTCGTTAAGATAGACGAAATATTAATTTTACTGCAGACACACAAAATATAATACTTAGACTTTAAAAGTAGTAAAGATAATATGACTTATTATCTTAAAAATAAAAAACTGTCTACTTTTATTTCAGTTTTCATGCACCGTATTTAAACATGATATAGCCTATGGTCACTATAACAATTGAGACGAATCCAACTCCTTGTAATCTTAAATTCCGTTAAGGCGGTTGGGCTGTAGGGCGATCCATAGAAATACGTACATACGCTCGAAAAACATTACCCTTCTTCTGACGCAGTCGAATAAAAAGATAAGCAATCACCAAGGTACGTAATATTAGTATATTATATATTCAACAACAATCTACTCTATAGCTTTACTTCGATTACGCGTCGTTTCAAAACTATTGAATAAGATTAAAACAAAACTAACGACTGAACAACAAACACAGTGTCACTCCGAATGCCTCGCATTGCCAAGCAGTGCGTCTAAATAATTCCACGCACATCAACCCTGCATCGGACGTTCCGACGATCCGATCCGACGATCGATCGCCCGACAAATCCAACGAATGTTGCAAACGTGTCGAGGGTGACACTGTGACCCAATTTCGAGGCCCCTCCCGTGTATCTACTCGGCACTTGACAAAAATGTTAATATATTTCCGCTACTTTCACTTTTATTTTAGAAAAAACAGAACACATTTCAAGGCTGAAACTTAATGCAAGTAAACCAGAGTAATGAAAAGCTAGTTAAGTTTAATAATTCGGAATTTCTTGCAAATAACTGAAATAAAACATTTTTAATATGATGGAGTTGCGAAGGAGCATTCAGTCCATGAGAATGACGTACCTTGAAAAATATCTACTATCAACCTGCGAATATATCGCCTTTCATTTCCTGACTCCAGGCGAAGTTAGAAAGTCTTATTTCATCTACATTCCTTGAAAATGAAATACAGCACAATATATCTGCAGAGACAGAAAGGGTAAGAGTCGACGAAAATACAAATTTGCATTTTCCTACTGTTTCACCCGGATTTATGTTCAATTTAGAGAATTCCGGGTGAAGTCTTCTAAAAATGGAATGTCACGAAAGTTTCATTTCGTACAAGGTTCCACTCACGACAATGAAATTCATCAACGGACGAAACTTGCAGTAAGAGTTTTCAATTTTTTTTTTAAGTTAGTGGTCCGACAATGTCGCTCGAAGGATCAAATAAGTTGAAGAAGAAGTCGAACATGTCTACGTTACAAAGAAACTTAGGTTACCTTTCGGCAGATAGTGTCGAGAGCCTGAAAAATAAAGTGGAAAAATTTGCATTCAGCAACTTCTATCTAGCCACATGGCCAAACTCTAATAGATTGATAGATATCTTTGCTTCTATGCTCCTTTAGAGGTATAGCCAAATTTCATTCAGTTGACAACAAAATCCAATCATACGAAGAGGTTGACAAAAGTGGACGCAATCGTATTGACTCCGATACGTGGTGTGTGAAGGAAAATCAATCGCACAATATCAACTTCTGATACACCTTTCTTACAAAGCAAACAAAAGGACAATCCTGTGATAGAGAAAATATATCAGAAGCTGCCTTTCACTATACATAGTGAAAGAAAATCGGTGAGTGAATGACGCACCCAATTTGACACCTTTCCTGTTCATCGGAGAGCTATTATATTTTATTGGGCTTCTTATAAATACAAAATAGAAGGTATGAAAATCACAGGTGTTGTTTTTGTTTCACCAGTGATTTATATAGGACTCTTGTTTAATTCAAATTTGTTTGAGGCCCAAGCGTGGTTTAACATTAGATAAGCATTTAAAGGTTGGATATCTTTCTAAAACTAAAACGTAATAAATACATATAAAGTTGGTGGATAGACATTTAAAAATTCACTTTCCATGGTGAAGATAATCTTGGACGTGATTCCATAATTACGGAACGGGACTCGATACCTGAAACAAAGAAAGATTATCATTTTAAACTACGGTTATAAAAATAGTAAAATTCGATGGGGTTCGTGTAAAGCGGCACCTATTTCTGATCTACCCATCTATCAGAAATCTTGGTTTCATTGCTGGACATAATTTAACCCTAATGGGAGTTTTGATAATCAACCTGCATGCGAGTTGGGTGTTGGATGTTACACAATAAGACGCTGCTGCTTATCCCCTGGATTTGTACCTTAGTTGCCTCCTGCAACATCCACCAGAAAACATGGAGTGGTGCTATTCAAAACCGACACTACACGGCACTAAGTCTTCTGATCTTTAGCGACAATCATGATCAATGTTATAACAATGTATATATGTTACAACTTTTATATCAAAACTGTGATCGTGAGTGTCATAAAATTCACTTTTGTGAATTGGTAATGTCATATCATATCAAAAATAAATCACGTTTACAAAAAATGACGCAATTCTACCAGATGAAATGGACTACAGTCTACATCATCCCGTAATGTTCTATCAGACTCCAAGGGAATATACTTAAGTGATTTCATACTATATTATGGTAATGACACTGCAAATACTTGCGTTGAGTGTAAATCATGTAAGAACGCTTGAATAAAGAGCGCGGTTGCCTGGAAATGGGGAAATTATTGAAAATACGCTGTTTTGTGAATAGAACTGTCTATGAGTGAATTTAGAAGTTTATGAGTTATCTCCGGGAGGTAATAAGCGTAATGTGTTTATAGCGATAATTCATAGCTGAAACTATGTTATTTCCGAAGAACATCTTTTAATGAAATACACCCAAAATTAACGCACAAAAGAAAAGCTATCTGAATAGTCAATTCGCAGGTATCATCGTCAATACAATTTCTGCCTTGCAATAGGCACTGTCTCACCAGTAGCAAGACCAATTATTGTTGACGTGTTTTATTTCAAAATCGGTTCAGCCGTTTAGAAGACTACCTCAGCCAAACAGACAGACAGACAATGTTTTTAAATTGCATTTTTGTTATAGGTATCATATATACTTTTATATGCATTGAGTAAAAAGTTGTTATTTTGAATTCACAAACAGACACTTCAATTTTATTTATTTGTATAGATAGATTACGGTAAATACAAGAGGGATTAGATTTTAATTCTTTAGGCCTAGCAAAGTACCGTGTTTGAGTTTAGGTCAATTGTTTTTTTTTTGTTTCCCTGGTGTGTTTTTTAAATACACATATTTATTTGCTCGCCCGCTAGCTGTCAGCAAGTTTAATATGTTTTGCAGTAATTACAAATTGTCCATTAATGAGCCATTATACTTGAATTCAATTAACTGAATGCGATTTTAGTCTGGCTTCATTTGGGAAAATCTGCTTACCATTAATTTGCAATCAGTACATTATATTTATTTGTATAACTAATTACTTTCAACAATAAATATAATCTATGAAATTCCTTAAACACACTGGTGGTAATAATTTTATTTACTATAGTTAAAGCTGAAATTCGAACGATTCTACTAAAGTAATATTACTTTACCGCATTATTGGAATTGAAAATATTTGTAATGACGCAGATGGAATGCATGTTCGTTTTATGTTCCTATTTCACAAAAAATCGAAGCCACGGTTAAGATTTAATGTTGGTAACTCCATGAGATGCTGTGACCGCTTACAACGGCAGTATCGGCAGAGTGCCTCAATATGTGACTGAAGGGGTTGATTGTCAGATAAACATAGGCAGCAGTTAGGGCCTAGCCGCGAAGTGTGAGGTTCACATGGGCGCCAGAGCAATAGGGGCGTCACGCCCACGCCTTAACCAACTAAGCCTCCCGGGCGAGGCATACAATCGGCGCCTCGGGCGAGGCAAACATTAGGCGCCCCGGGCGATTCATACATTTGACGTTCTTTCTCAATTCTAATACGTAATATAAAAATAATATTAGGAGGAATACAAAAATGTCGGAACTCAGGGTCAAGAAGAGGCGCTTCATATAGATCTCGCAAACACTCACATCAGATGGATCACATACTCGTTTATTACTTGTATATGAAAAGCAGTATTTTATATTATAGGTACTAAACTTAGTAAAGCTATTCCTAGTGATCTATTTCTAAACATAATTTCTACCTGGCGTTGACGTATTGCTGATACGAAGCCCCCGTCCGTTATACCATGCCACACTTAATTTAAACCGGCTACATTTAGATGAAGGGCAATTAAAATAACAATATATTACTTTGACATGTTATAACTAGTATAATATATAACGTAATATGTAATTGCACCTATTATATTATTTCACACGTGATAATTTTAAGTAATTCATGATGTATCCTTCTATCAATCCAAAACAAAAAGTAATGTCTCGTTTCATCAAGATTATTATAAACGTTGACAGGGTCTAAATATTTGATCACCGAATCCTTAATTATAACTCGTGTTTTAACGGGATCCGTCCGCCTGAATTTTAATTTGACAATACCTATAACTGTATAGAATTATTTTCTCATTAATCGCGAAGTCATTACTATGACCTCATTGAACATTTAAAAGTCGAAGACCGGGTGACGTGGAGGCAGCTCGTCAGATCATCCACCGAAGCTTACCAGAGTTGGCACGGCCTTGAGGAATGAAGAACATTAAAAACAAATGGTATGTGAAAACATAGAGGTTCACTGTCGGTTTGAGATTTAACAAAATTTTGCTAATTTAGTAGAATTAGGTCCTAAATTTAAAGTCTCACAGAATGTATCGTAGAGAAAGAAAAAAAATGCAGAATTAGGCAGAGTAAAAAAATTACCATGAGTCAATAGTGAATAAGTATTTTATTGAACATAGGTACCAAGAGCGAACTTAGAATCTTCAATTTAAATCTGGTCACATTGGTAGCTGTAGGTACTTTACCATAGGTTTGTCATTATGATAGGTATGTTTATGGCAAAAACATACGAGTATAGTTAGTTCCACTTTAAAAACCGTAGTACGCGACCTTGCGCCATGCGACGAATCGATACGGCTACCAACGACGCAACACTGCAGCATTATGTAAACAAACATTTGGATGATCTTCGACATGTGACTGGAAAACAGACGAGCTACAACCTGTAGTGACTATAATAGTAGTGTAACGAGCATGCAATACATGATAGTAAGTGATCGTTTGACGTGACAACGTCTTATAAATTGATGCACGCACGAAAAAGCATGAGTCATTGTCACGTTCCGCTACAGCCAAGCATTTTTCACTTGAGCTGAGCGTGCAAGCGAGAGCGCAGAACATGCGATAGAGAGGCACGATCCGCCTAAGCATTCGGCTTGTAAGGCATGTATCTCTCTTCCAAATTATGCAATTTTTCTTCAATGGTTTCTTATAAGGTCACAGTTTTAGTTGAGACTGGCCCATTGCGATTCTACTCTTAAGGTTAAAATTGGAACATCTCCGTTAAGTCCGAGTGTGACCTTGCCATGCCCTCCAGACGAACACGGCAGTGTTAAACACTGCTATTATTGGGTATAAATAGGTGTGCCGCCGAATTAGCCCAATAGGTATTTGTAGTACTGTTCCGTAGTAGTTCAGATATTTTGAGAAGAAATCCGATATCAATGAGTCAACGTTTACATACGAATACTATATAATATAATATTACAGTTACTGTTGGCACCTGGCACGAAATAATGAACAATGGTGAGGTCACCGCCGTTACAGATACAAATTACATCACTATATTCGTAATGACAGATTGTAGAGACGTATTGACATCATCGACACATATTTGCATGAATTATTGATATAGGACATATTTTACGAATATGTAGGCTCTCGTGATAGGGATTTTTTATACGATGGAAGTAGCAAACGAAATAATATGTGGACTGTAATTAAGCCCAGATAAGGTCAATGACCGAGGTAGGCTACAGATGCGTTGCTACCCCTGAGGACTATGTTGGATCGTTTCGACTAAGAATGTCTCCCTTACCACACTCTTCAGACCAGAACACAGCAGCTCCGAACACTGCTCTTATAAGGCTGAAATACTATTTGAAATGAACTGATTTAATTGTTTTAAAGTACGTTTAGTATCAAAGGGCTTTTTTCTTTTATTTTGCCAGGTAAAACTAATACTATCGGACCATCACAGCAATTCTTAAGTGTAGGTGCAGTCGAATCGAGAAATTCCACCACCCTTACTGTAAGTGTAGATTGTGATGTATGTAGGTGATACAGAGTTCTGATACAGAGTTCTGTAACCTTTATCTAATCTAATATGAGAGGCAAGGCTGTTTATGTGTAATCTTTCATCGCGCCTTGTTAATTATTCATCGCGTCGCTTTGTTTGTACTTCACTAAACAATCTAATCCGCTGCAAACTGTAATCTCCAGCCGCGAGAAGCATGAATGGAATTAACAAACTTAATAAGTTAAGAGATTCTTATTATAGTATACTAGTTATTGCTCACGTCTCTACGCTCTCTACATAGTTTTGTTAATTTGGGGCTTAAGGGGACATTCGATTGAAATGAATTTAAACCTAGGATCATGAAGCGCTCATAGGCCTGAGACTTGTAGATTTAGTTGTAGACGTAGATGGATGGGTGACAGTTAGCAGCGAAAAATTCATGCACATTATGGGAAGTGACCGGTGCCCAGCATAGGGATCACCTTTCTGACTGATGCTACAGTAACTAATACACTTTTGAAACAGATCTAAATCAGTATTTTAGTAATTTGCCTAGCAGCTAAATAAACTTGGTGCTCCAAAGTATTCACACAAACAAAATAAGTAAACACGCTCAAATAAAGAAAAAATAGCCTACACTACAGTCCGATTCCATTCCTTTATGTTCCCATTTGTCCGTGGCCTTATCTACATTATCCCCGTTGTAGGGATAAATAAGGGCTACGCCGCTTCCTGGATTTGTTCCTACATCGGAGATATTGCGGATCGTTTGTTGAAGGGAAAAGATTTTGGTTACGTCGCTGATTTGATCACATTCTCTATGTAATACTGACTTCTTCTCCTGTAGAATTTTCTCCTGTGGCGAGGGTGCCATGGACACACACTCACACACGAATACACAAACACCCAGACCTAGAACTAAAATCTAGATTCATCATTTAGATGTCTGTCTGGCCGGGAATCGAACCCGGGACCCATTGTGCGTCAAACCGGTATGGTAACCGTTTAGACACGCGAGTCGTCAATATGATATCGTAGTGGATATCGTAGTCTGGGGCTATGAGTGTAGAAAGCGTTAATTTTACAAAACTGACTATATTTTCCGATTTAATTAGTTAAGATGTATATTAAACTTCAAGATCTTTTGAAAAATCGGACTCTACCGATCTCCCGTAAAGTAATGTTTCAGTAAGTTAATACTGGTCAGTAATAGCATCAATATTTCTTAAACGTCCCTTAGTTGGTGATACCTATCTTAGGCATCACTTAAAATTCACAAAATAAGCAGGACTTCTGCACAAAATAAGCAGCCCATTTCGATCACACAACACACTTCACACATATACATTGAATGGGTATAATTTTGGATATGAAAAAGTCAGTTTATACATAGATCTCTTATAATACTTTTAAAGAACAAGTGACACATTTTAGCGTCGTTACCCAAACGAGGGAATTGACATAAAAGCGATAAATTAACAAGCTCCGTCGTAGGAACGGAGGAAAATATTAAAAATTGTATTCATGGAGGTCGCGGAAAATTCATATCTCGTGGATTCCAAGCAAAATTAATTCATGGGCCGTACAAACAGCCTACTTGGAACGTCTCATTAATCTTGGATGGTGAAAAATCCTCGACTATGCCCAAGAGGATGCGCGCGGAGAAATAGCATCATGTCTAAAAATAATTTGTGGTAAACGAGAGAAAGGCCACGTTGCCGTTATGGCCGTAAAGAAAGTAATTGGATATTATTTCATAAATCATTTGCAAATTTGCGATGTTACAGCTCTAATTGGAATATTAATGTCCTATAAAATTGTAGAATAGATACAATTTCTGAAAGACTTAAGTCTACGACTTAATATTCAAATTAAAAGGTGTATGTTTTGGCTACTTTTAAATAAGTAGGTATAACTTAAGAAGTCTTAAAATTTTATCGTGTTTAGAAGAATAAATTAGGTTAGGTTAGGTTACTTGAAATTCTTTCAAAATAAATATAAAGAGCATCAGTTTTGTAGTTAAACTTGGGAGTTATATATTCCAATTATTTTTAAACTTATGCAACAATGTTTTTAATTTTTCGAAACAATATTTCGTACGGTTTCCTAATAGACACGATTTAGCTTAGTGCGTTGGGATAATCCTTTTTAATCCACACACATATTCATTTCTATGCCGTTACAAAATATTCATTTTGTTCCCGTGCTATATTTCGTAACATTCGTATCCACTATGATTGGCATAGGGTTTAATGGTTCACCGCACGCAATCCGTACTAGTCGCAATTCTACCATTGCAAATTATATAATCGAGACCCCGAGTTGCCCACTTACACGGACCTAGCGCCAAGGTTCCCGAGCCAATTTGTTACCTCTATTTGCTATCGCCCCAGTGATTCTATTATTTCCATTGTTACGAATTATAGTTTTATGTGAAAAGATTATCCCTTCGTTAGCTTGCTTTTCTTCTGTTCGACAATGCCAATTTCTATTGTATTCACAATTTTCTATTATGAATCTTTATTTAATAGGTTTTGCAAAATGATATACAGTATAACTTATATTTTGTAATTCTCTCTGTCTTTTATCCGTATTAAGTCTATTATAGTCTTCTATAGCGTACAACTTAAGTTAATTTTATTTATAAAAGTATAATAAAATGATAAAGGCTTTCCCCCAATCTAAGTTTTCATAATACATACCAATGTTAATGTACAAATGAGTCATACCTGAAAATAGGCGATTCATTTTCCAAGCTTATAAATATTCGACTTCGTATTGAATAACGTAACTTAGAGGGTTTTTTAAGGTATTATTGTTATTTATTACTAAATTGTTTACGTTTGAGTTTGTTTAACCTTGAATTCTACGTTCACAATGTATCTCTATCGATTCCAAGGTTGCGTAAGACCGAGTCTTTGTTTCGCTTAGTATTGTTTCAGAATACTTAAACCAGAATCGATTTGGTTACAACAATGCTAGACTTTCGGAGAATTATATAGTTGGAAGGTCATACGATTAGCCACTTACAAAGTATTCGCCCTCGAGGTACTTTTGTGCTATTATATACCTTATAAATTGTAATTCATTGTTCTGTAGCTTGGTTGATTCTAATCTGGAATTGATTACGGCATTACTGCATAGGTTATCTGGATCACTGCGTTACCGATAAGTGCCTACTGCCAATAATAAATAATTATTATTGGCATAAATTATTGTAGGTAGAAACCTATTATTTAGTCATTGTATAATATCGGGTTTACTCCTTGTTTTATATGTATGTTATATCATTTTGGTGGCTTAACAAGTACATTTATTTATTGAAGCGTTTGTACTCTCTCTAGACATTTGTTAAAGTGTTCATAATATATTTGTTTTTCACATACATTAATCTTAGATTTTCTATTTAATTTATCTATCTAATTTATCACTATTATGTGGTATACCTACCCATAATTTGGGAATTGTTATTATTGACCGTTTTCATCTAAGAGACTTGATCAACTCACATTTTCTGTTTACTATATGATGATCAATAGATCATTTAAGAACTAAGAATTCAATCAAAAAAAGTAATCAAGGTTTTATTTTTAAAAAGTCCACAATATCTAACGCGGAGTTATTAAAAATAGGAGACAAAGAAGAGTAACAGATATAGAGCAAAGTAATAAAATACAAAGTTCCTGAATAAGGATGACTGACGGATGTTGATTTAATTCACAAACTTTCCTCGTGATGTCGGCACTCGTGCCAGCGGGAGCGAGGGGAATGACAGATTAGGGACATGTATTCCAGGGTTTAAAAAGTACAGGGTTTTAATCCCGGGGATCTAATCGCACGTCAGATTTTTGCAGACTGTAAGCAGTAAATTGACTGGGCTGGTACTGGTCGTGGACTGGTCTTCACCCCTGTCTCGAGAAGATATCCTTGTACAGGAGTGGCACAATAATGATCACCATGATGAAGATGAGAGAATGACCCGTAGGAAAAGAAACTATAATACAAATAATTCCGAATACAAGGTTTAACTGTAGATACGACCGATTAAATTGAACAAAGAAGAATTCTCACACTAAAGTAAATCTCGAAGCCGTTATCCGATTCGAATAGTGTGTAATCTCCCGCACACCACAGCAATTTCACTGACTCACACCCACGAATTATTGCTTAAATGAGTCTTCAATTTGTTCATCAACGTTCCCTTCGACTTACTAATCCGATTCATGAAACATGAACATTACTCCTGTATGACGTCCCAATGGGGTAAAACGAGTGTGATTCGACTGGGCTACATCATCGCTATATTTGTTTCTAGGGTGAAGCAGTCCTTGAGTTTCGGTGGAAGCGATGAAGGGTATGGTTGCCGGATCACTTTTATAGGAGGTGACCATCTTAGTCCTCAGAAGTAGCAAGGCATCTGTAATTGACTTCAGATAGTAGTCTATACCAAGTTGTGAAAACGTCTGCATCCGTGACCACTTACCGTACGTACGTATGTACGGTACGTTTCTTTCCTACTTCAATTTATAAAGAAAACGTATCCCCAGCTATCCTTTCTTAATATGTATTGTACATCTTACCCCATCGAGTGCAAGAGATTCTGCCCTCCGGCTCGGAGGATCATGACACGGGTCGGCGGGCGTTACGCCTAGTTTGATTTAATAAACTGCGATTGCATTTTTACGGTGATGTGGGTAAGACTTTATCCCCTTTTCGCTGAGATTACATATAATAATGTGTTATGGACAATTTGGAGACCCTTCCTTTTACTGTAAATGGCTCCTATAAATCGAAATTTTTAAATTATTGCTGACATCTCCTTATCGGACAAAAGTAACAAAACTAAGACTTACAATTTAATTGGATTTCATTTCATTCAATATTAACATTTGTTTTTGAACAATTATGACGTAATGTTTGTTAAATTGAGCTAAAATTTCTATCTTGAAATTTTCTATCTTAAATGGATCCCAGTAAATATGTGAGTTAGACGCATTGGCATTAGATGGACTGCATGCCATAATGTCACATGGTTCCAGCTTCGAACAACACTCAATCTAATATGAGTAAATCCAGAAGATATTCATCATCCAGAACATATTCTTTCACAACCTAGCGTAATGTCTATCCTTCTGGAGGAGACATACATTCAGTACTGGATTTATCTAGATTTGTATGGATTATACAGACATAGTTATAAAACAGATATCAGATAAAGCAGTTTTTGTATCACAAAACCCACACATTTTCAGCTGAGCGTTTCATAAACCACGAACAGACTTCTTGACCTTTACCAACTGTGATCAATAAGTCCCTGACCTACTAACGGAAATAGAATGCAGATACCAACACACGTTAAATGTTCTTTAAACGTTTCTAGCTGTTCGAAGACTCATGTTCAATTTGTTCTTTATAACCGACTTCGAAATAGGAAGAGGTTTCTTCATGATTGATATCATATATAGGAAACGATCTTGCAATTCATCTTATGGCAAACGTTTTTTGGCGCTCATCGGTACGTAATTCTTCTATCTTATATCGGCATTAAATGTGTTTTTAATTATAATCGAGTAAGTAAGCCTGGTTGTAAACCCTGAAAAGAAGAGTAGTTAAAGCTCCCAAAGAAAACAGCATGTGTAGAGTGAATAAAAATGCATGGTTTTTAGCTATTTGCCATTTAGCTACGTGACCCTAAAATGAGTACATCAGAGAACATAATAGTAAACGGAATGAGGTTGAAACGCAG
>DWPV01005793.1:0-12067 GCA_018251915.1 Urbanus proteus proteus
CTGGGTCTGGGTGTTTGTGTATTCGTGTATGTGTGTGTCTATGGCACCCACGACATAGGAGAAAATCCTACTGTGGGGCTATGAGTGTAGAAAGAAAGCGTTCATGCGAATGTTGGTTCAATGATTTTGGAAATTGGACCAAATGTTTTTTTTATAGACTCTTTCTAAGCTCATAAACACTAGGGTTTTCTTCTGAGTCGTGGGTGCGTTGGACACACAGAGACGAATAAACAAATACCCAGACCCAGAACAGAAATCTAAATTATCATTCAGATACCTGTCTGGCCGATGCTCGAACCCGGAGCCCATTTTGTGTCATATAAATTTAAATGTTGTGTCAAACAAGTCTTATAAAAATTAGGCGCTTATGTAGCTATAAATTTTTTTAGGAGTAGATTTTTAGATCTTATTTATTAACATGGACATGTGTAATTTTAAAGTTAGTGTACACTCAGGCATTAAAATTATATGTATAAAAAAATATAGGTATTTATTTCTGTTGGCGCAAAAACACAGTTTGAGGTAACGGTAATGAAATTAAATGTTGAAGGAGAAAAATAATTGTTTAAAAGTGACTTGTTATACATGTTACCTGACGTGTTGATAACTTTCTTATTGCTGCGGAAACTTCGTGAAGGTCGCCTTCATTGATTACGTTAAAATATGTTTTTCTGCATGTACTTAAATCCACTTAACATAATTTTAAGAAACACCCATAACTAGATTTTTAATCTCGATTTATATTTTTGTTAATACTTCTTAGGGTAAGCGCTCATATGGCAGCCTTACACCTCCTGCACATGCGTACATATAAATAATAGTATAGTAGATGAATTGTAAAAAATAATGAATAATACATGATATATGTAGGTACGTCAAAAACTACTGAAAGATTTTAAATTTTATTAAAATAATACCCCTGTGAAAGCTGTCCACCAATACCGTTATAGTCATCTCAATCCGTCGAGGCAATCGATCGCCTAAATATGCGGCGAATTGAGAAGCACTCGGGAAGTCTGTTAAAACTATATTAATGTATTCAAAGGGGCACTGTTGCTGGCGCCGCCGACCTCTACTTATTTACCGTATTTACATACAAGTAGGTATTTGTGTTCAGTGATTTCAAGGTCTAACTGTAGCAACGTTACTAAACGTAACTAAACACCTTCCGAAGTGGTGGTAGAAGAAAAAATATTATTGACGTTCAAAAAGAATTCTGTAAAGAATCTACTTTGAATAAAATATTTTTGATTTTTTTTTTTTACTGCAAGCACTCACTAAATTATCTTACTTTATCACTGCAGTACATATTTACTTCAACGTTTCTACGAAACAGACCTTCGAATTGAAGTCTCCTTTCTCATCATAAAGGATCTCTCCTTGATACTATCAAGAGCGAGAACAAATACAGTTTTATTATATACATATGTATAAAATAATGTGATTAACTGACATGACTGATTAATGTGACAAACTGTAAAAAATAATGTGATTAACTGCTGCCCGGGGTTGTCTGTAACCAACTTCATAACGAAAAGTTTGTCAATGACAAATGCGTTGCTAACCGTGAGCATGCTAACCTAGCGTGAGGATAAGACAACCATCCTCCTTATAAGTAAGCTAGAAATCACATCCTTCCAAGCATTATTTGCTGTTAGGTGAACATGCAGATTCTATCGAGAGGTGTTTATAAAAATTGAAAAAAATGTCTATTGTACATTTACAAAAAATGAAAATGTTGTGTATTGTAAGACATTGAGAGTTTGGTCGGAGGTTGGAACAACAGAGGTCCCATAGCCACAATTTGTTATAGCATAAAGCAGTTCTTGCAATAGGGGATGGGCGTGGTTGCTGGGTAACTTGGATGAGGATGATGGATGAAAGCTTTGCCTAATCCTCACAAATGAGGTAGTCATCTGAGTGAGTGTAACTAACAGAAGGATCAACACAGTTAAATTTTACTTATTTTGTCTAATCTTCTTATTATCTAATATTATAAAGCTGAAAGTTTGTGACGATGGATGGATGGATGTTTGTTACTCTATAATTTTAGAATGGCTAAACAGATCTGGATAAAATTTGGTACAGAGATAGATTATGATCTGGAATAACATATAGGCTATTTAAATTTTGGAAAAAAGCATTAGCGCGCGCCACGCGCTTGCAGCCGCCGTCGCTGTTTTGATATGTATTTCTGTTTACTTTTTTAACGCTGGTGAAATCGCGGGGATCAGCTAGTTAGAAAAGAAAGTTAAAAAGTTTGCCTCCTGAGGCTACCACTGCTACACCTATTTCTTCCTTATGATGGCATATTAAACGCTGTTGTATTTAACTTGAAGGGTGTGGTAAGAGAGATATTCTAATCCGAGGCATACCAACTTAGTCTTTGGGAGTTGCATGACTTCCGTCGTCAAGATCTGATATGACAAATCTTATTATACATGTGCATGTGTGGTAGTGGGTACATACGATCAGGTGGATTGCAAGCTCATTTGTTACTTCCTTAATATAAAAAAGTAAATAAGTAAAGATGTAGGTATATTTTTTAAAATACTTATGTTTATTGTGTTTTATCAAAAGCTAACAAGATTATTAGTCGTGGTTATTTTTTCATTGTTTTATCGGAACCATAAAGATTACCAACCATAAACATAAACATCAGATATTGGTATTTCCTTTGTTGCTCCTTGTACAATGAGCAAAAACAATACAAAGAAACAACACTCAAGTACACTTGTGAATTAGTTTAAAATCATTCAAATTAACATAGTAGCAACAAAACCTTCGTCGTAGATTTGCAGGTTTATGTTCTAATTAAAAATAAAACCGGTTTGGAAGTACAGTTTCGCGTAAGTAAATAAATAGTGTTTCGCATATGCGTTCGTAATAAATGCTTATATGGTGCATATTAACTTGAATGTCGAAATTGCATTACCGACTTAGTTGTTGCATTGCGCGCCAATCCACATGCAAACTAAACAGTTAGTTCAGGTTTCGCTGACTCTGCTAACCAGTTTCAATGCACCGACGTCGTGATAGACGGTGTGGTCGTTACGTAAAACCATTTCAACGAAGTCTCTCGTGTATTTGTCATGTTAGAGAGGTGTTGATAACACTTGCCTATGATGATTTTGCTGAACAGTCCGACGACGGCCACCGTGATGGAGCTCGTGAAGTTCCACAGGCGCCCAGGGTTCCGCAGCCGCGGGATGATCCACCCAATGTCGTAGCCCATGGTTGCGCGGGACCACTCACACACTATGATAACATAGTTCTAGTTTAGCTTAACTTTACATAAAAAATCAATTCCTCGCTCACGACGGGACACCCGTGCGATCACTGTGCGTAATAAATGACATTTAATCAGATTGGGATTGGACTGACAGTACAAAGTCAGCAGTGACATCGCTAGACTATTGAATGAATGTAGTGTTGCTATTTTACTTGATATTAGTGGCGATTATTAGGGTATTAATCATGAAATATAAAAAGATATTAAACTTACCAGAAAATATTACAGGTTATAAATTAGTATTACAATGTATTTTAAACTTGTATACATTTAATTATAACAGGTAAGAATTAGCTAGCTATTCTATTTGCCATCTAGTGAAAAAAACAGAAACTAATGTCATCTTATCATGCTTAAGGATCGCGGTAGATGTCGTTGTAAAATTGGTTTATTATTCATTAATAATATTTCATTTAAAATTTTAGTCGTCTAGGGAGTTTTCAGCTCAGCATCAGATATGGATTTAAATAGGTATGTGTTGATATTTGATAATGTGATGGAAAACGGAGAATGTATTTTCAGGAAAACCATTGAAAACTATAACACGAAAACTTTAATAAAAAATCCTCGTGTATCTATATGATGCGCCATCTAGTACCGAATAGTTTAAACTATTTCATGTATTTCTTATTAACCGACTTAAAATAATTTTGATATGCTCCTAGACATAAAGTAACTCATGAAATTAACAGTAGTATCTGTTTACGCAAGTTACTGTATGTTTTATTTTTAGTTAATAAAAAAAAATAAACAAAAAAACAGGATCACCGCTAGGTATCAACTTCAGTTATTCTAGTGAAGTTGCGACATTTTTTGCACTCTACAGTGATGACAATGGTGAATTTGAATGGGTTTTACGCCTGACCCAGATACACGGCGGCATTGGGGAAAAGTCCAAATGACGCTTGTAGATTTTCGATGAATTTATATTTCAGTAATTAAATCAGTATTTGTTAGGGACCTGCCTGATTTCGGTACATTGCCGAACTCAGTTTTCGTGAGTCACTCTGGTCACTCAGAATGTCCATTGTGACTACTGACCATAGTGGGGTAACAGTGAAACCACCAGGGCACGTGCGGGCACTCGAATTGAGAACGTTATACTAGGAAAAGTAGCTTATAGGTTTCCTTATAATTACTTTCTATAAGTACATGACCTCAACGAATCGACTTGAATTTGGAAAAATGCATAGGTACTTACCTACTCTAATTCATGCATTTACGAAGTCACATTTTTATCCATTAAAAAACAATATATTACGGCATGTTACTATTTATTCTATTATGGTAAATTTAATTGTTATTCACAATACATGTATATTTTGATTAAATAATTAAATATGACAGGAGAATAACAAAAAAAATTGTGTTCTACTGTAAACTTTATTTAGTTTTTCAGTTCTTTTCATTCGGTGGTAGGGTAAACCAGTGACAATAAATATGTTATAATTATTATAACTCAAGTAACAATGTTTTATAAAAAATATAATATACCTAGTTAGTATATTTACTAATACTAGTATATTTAAATTAATTTAAAGCACTCTACATAATATCTACACTGTGGCCATTTTACATACATACATTAATGTAAAAAACAATGTAGTAAGTGATTAATACTTTAATGGTACGGTACTTTACACTTTGAAATTTGTAAAATATTAAAATAAGTACCAACCTACTCAAATTTGCTCATTAGTTACCTTATTTTTATAATAAAATTAGAATATTATATGTATAAATAAAATGAGTAAACTAAAAAATTTAATCTTAAACATTTGCTTTATTTTGCATATAAATCATATCTAAGATTAAAATAAAATTTCAGATATAGATTACATTAAGATAAATGCATAAATGCAAGCAACCTTTCAACACAAATCTTTTCCAAAATTTGGGGATTAGCAGCTCCATTGCGAATTTAAAGAATAATTTTAAATAACTATCTATACTTAAAATATAAATTAGATAACAAAAAACTTAAACATATATTAGACATAGTTTTATAATTGTAAAGTAATCATGGAAGTGAACAATTTTAATTTAAATAAATTTACACATGTAGGTAACTTGTAGCTGTGTTTACGCGGGTATTAATTAGAATTCAACATTAACAGTAACCTAGTTCAGGCCGTTCGATCGCAGGTCATCGTCTCCGCTCAATAGATTAAACTCATATTCTAACGTATGATTTGGCAGATCTGTGGAATTTCTGCCATCTGCCGACGGCGGCTGTATTCGGAGGAAACGTCTTCTCGGTGAAATTTGCGGGTTTCTCTTTATTCTAACAGTTCTTAAGGCGCTTGGCACTGCAGCTTCCTCGACAGGTATATAACGATTCCTCACAGCAGTATCTAAAATGGCTCCGTCAATGTCCAGTGTGGCGGTGTCCGTCAGCCGTCTGGTGGCCAGCGTGGGCGTGTCGAGGGCGAGGGGCAGGCCGGCGGCCGCGGCGAGGGCGCAGAGCAGCAGGAAAGCGTGCGCGCGCATCTTGCGAGTTTAATGAAATACTGATTTTCCTGGTTTCTGCCTCTCTTATATTAGATGCAAGTGTGAGTTGATTGTACTCTGCGGTACAGTACGTTAGATAAATGCATCACGGGATCTACAGCGTAATTATCATATATTATTTTCATGTTCGACGAAATGACGTATATCATGTTTATTTCTGATAACGCATGGATACGAAAACAAATTAAAATTACGTAAATTTTGATTGCTGTTAAAAGTATTGATTAAATGTACAATGTACTGAGTGGGTTTCTCCTGGTTGTTCTTGTAACTTCTCTGATGTTTACGAAGCATAGGTACATAAGCACATGTAATATCATTCACATTGCATCTATGAATTACACGTGAGCTCTATATTTTGCATGCGCATGCCAAAACACACTGTCATCTTTGTGAATAAAAATGGGCTGTTTTTTACTTACTTTTTATGATGAAGGTTACTTACGATTACTCTCAAATCCTTTCCACTAGGATCTAACGTTGCTGTGTTCTGTTTTGTGAGATGTAGTAAAGGAGAGACGTACGAGGCGTTCCAACCTAGTCTTAAGCTACCCGTAAATTATCTGTATCCTAACCGACACCTTGCGAAGTTGTGGTAGTTTTCATTGACATTAAAAAAATCTGTAATGGTTCTATTTTGAAGGAAAGATTGTTGATTTTGATATAATTTAAAATATCCATGGTTTAAGGTAGATTACCATGTGTGGCATTAACCATTTGCAGTTGGATGCAAGTACTGCATGCTTGCTTTAAACAATTCGTAGTTTTATTTATGAATTATAATAGTGCATTAAATTCTGTCGTTGACTGTACGTGTGTTGTATTTATTCAGAAATGTGTTGGGAAAGCCCAGGCGGAGTGCGGGCAGGCAATGGTGGCTGGCACTACAGTCACACACATCATACGTGTACAATATACTTATATTGACTACCCATTATAAATTATAATGCCTCTATTGCGCCTTACTTCCATTCCTTTGTTATTGTAAAATATTATGAATAATGGAAAATATTGTTTAAGCTAAAGAAATTAATTGTACAATATAGTAGCCTTGTACCTAGTTCTGTGTAATGCTTTTGGTTTACACCTAAGTGCGTTCATTGTAGCTAAATATAAGTCAGTTAATTGAAATAAAATAAGATACACTTGGCTCTTAGGAACAGTTGATTTAAGTAATTTGGGTTTTAATTAATTTAGCAATTTTATTTTATATTACAGGAGGCCATACATTTGCACCATTTTTGAAGCTAATTGAACATTTTTTGATTTTACTTTGGAGGTTTTACTGTCACACCCATTTACAACCTAATAAGAACAGTATTAAGCACTGCTGTTTTCTGGTTTGCTCATAACTGTCTATGGCGTTCCCATAGTCCTAATAGGTAATGACGCAGAAGCAGTACCTATGAAAAATAATAGGTAAAACTAATCTTATCTGGTGTTGAGAACAGATGTCCATAGACGGCAGTTGCCGCTTAGGTATTATATTATAAAAAATCGGTGTGCCTACGAAATCCTGGAGGAATGGTCTGGCGTGCGGTTGTTTAGTAACAAAGAACTGATTTTATGGTGCCATGTTACTGAATAGTAGACGAGAGAAATAAACTACCAAATAAATATCATATTTTCTCAAGAGGTAAGTTTCACTTCTATACCTATAATCGTGATAGAATTATTCACGGTTGGACTCCTGAAGTCCTGAGGACAAAGCATCAAGCGTCGATGAGTTCTGGTTTTAAGGGTGAGGTAAGGGGAACACGTTAAAAGATGATCCAATGAACCTCAGGAGAAGCAACGCATGTGGTCGACCTCACGTAGGACTCTAATCCTATTTGAGATTTATTATGTATAGATAGGGATATTTGTCACAAACATAAATACTCGTAGATCCAGGTGTAAGGGACTAAAGTGGAAGTGTCAACTGCTATGAATCCATCTATCAAGTTTAAGGAGGTTGAAAACTTTCAGAAATAGGAGGTATTGGTTTTCCTCTTTTAAAATCTCATCTCCCTCTTTCATAATCATCTTCGTAGAAATCTCAAAAACAGCATCCTCATAATCATCTTCGTAGTATTTTCAGTCTACGCTGGCGAAGCCTTCCAAAATGAAAATTCAATATTCAGCAGTAAACACAAACATACAAGTAGAGCAACCAGAAAAGTATTACTCGCATATTCATTGATAAAAGCAATAAAAGCCAAGTGCGGTGCAGCGCAGTGGTGGAAATACCCAGGCGCGGGCCGGGCCACAGGTCTAATACCAGTTAGAAATGTAACTTACCTACATTTTTCTGGTAATCGGTATTACCAAATTCCCATAATTAAAGTTCAAGGAAAATTAAAACATTATCAAATATTTAACATTATTTAACAAGTGATAGAAAATTTGTGGTACCACTGCCAAACTTATTTCAAGTGTGAAGCAGTTCTTGCGATTCGAAGGATGTGGTAGGCGATTCACTTATATCTGGGACTACCATCTGAGTTCTCTGGAGTAGCAACGCGTCTGTGATTGTCTTCGTAGACAACCCCTGAATATGTTCATGGCCAACTAAAAATATTATGAATTCCCCTAAGTAAATTCTTGTATAATGGCTTTTAGTTTTTACTTTTATTATTTTATTAGCAAAGGTGTTTTATTTGTTTCCGTCATAATAAACTAGGTATCACAAAAAATCTCTACATTATACCTAGGTATTTTTAGATACTTAAAATGTTGCAATATTTCTTAAATGGTACCTCCAATAAAGAGGTGAAATATTCTTGAAGTCTGACCCGTACTTAGCAATGGCTGCAGGGGGTGACAAAGGGGACCTTTCCAAAAAAGATTTGGGTTTTTTTTTGAATAACGAAACGGTTGTAATATCAGGAAACGCCCGTCAGTCCAGCTACATCTTTTCTATGCAACAGTTCAAGGAACTTATGAGTAAGCATCATAGTACATACGGTGCAGGAAATTTAATCTCATATTCTTAATAATATTCTTCGAAAAGACATATGGTATCATATAAGTAACAAAGTTCACTATTACACCTTTGAACCCTATCATTTGTGCGAATCATCATTCGATTTATTGACCACAATATGAAGACACCTGAATTAATTACATACACATAGATATAATATACCTGTATATATGTGTGTGTAATTAATTCGTGTATGTGACACGCACGTACCTACCTATATTTTTGTGCGTGTTATGTCGAAATGTGGTTTTCCAGGCTGTGTTATGCTTTGATCGGAGTTGCTTTTCTTGGAAGAATGGTTTTGATTTTTTAGAAATTCCTTCCTTGTTAATTGTGATTCTCGATGTTATTTATATTTTGACTAGTCAAGTATCTACTACAAGATTTGAGAATATTGGTCTGGTATGAACCTACGTTCGGATGCATTCTATTATATTATTATGTAATGCCATCGACTCTACATTTTTCCACATATACTTTCCATCTATTTTAGTAAATATATGTTTAGTTTTTTTCTAGATTGAAATTTGCCAAAAGAGATTTAACGTAATAATAACAAAATAAGAATAAAAATGTAAAATTTAATTATTGTGAAATTTTTATAATTATTAAAGCAAATAAAATATAAATAATTCTTGTTTATAAAATCAAGAAGGCAAAATTAATTATTGAAAACTAATATTTATGAAATCAACAAATTCAAACTAAAGACAAGTATCATAATTTGGGTTTTTCATTTGTATATTATAACATACAAGTAACAAAAATTTTTGACGTACTTTTAGCTGATAAATATTTAAAAAAACCTTTTAAAAATTTCTGCGTGGAAGTTAACACAAAAGTCGGTGAATTTATTTTATAATTACTAGTATTAATCTATAGTGACTGTTAAATATAAAACAAATCAAACAAGAAATAAATGAATTTACTATTAATCATTAAATTATACATTCAAGCAACGTAGAAACGTGTTTTCGGCACATGTTCATCACGCAACGTATATTACGGAGTAACATTACTCATAGTATATTGGACCATTTGTTTACTTATTTAATTAAAATGCTTGTTTAAAAGATAAACTTCATATTGACCGGATAATCGCGGGATTCGCGGGTATAACCTTCAGCCGTTCTTCATCTTGTTCCGGGGAGGAGTGCTCCGCGTGATTCGCGGGGGGTGCGGGGGGTGCGGGGGGTGCGGGGGGCGGTGGTGGCCTCGTAGCCACCTGCCCTTCGTTAGGCCTCGGCCAGTACAGCTGGGAAAATATGCTGGCCTCCAGTTGACACGACACCGTCACGATAAAAGTGATAAAAATAAACCATTTTGTTATCATATTTGCGAGGAAATAAATTTAAGTACGAATCACCAAATTGTATGCGACTGCTGCGTGCGTCACACGAAACAGACTGGTTTTAAACATTTAACAAACTAACAAAAGGCGTTAAGCAAGTATGTAAAATATTTGTTTTTTTTATAGACGTGGATTGGATAAGTAAAGACTTTATACGTTATTTATTTGGTAAGGTAGAGTCGACTTATCATTGCCACACTCCTTAACGATAATAAATAAGTATTATAAACAAATTCTATACGGAATTACTTCCTTACATGTAAATTTTGGAAACTGAATTTCAGAATTCATTGAAGGACACTGTATCGTTTATTAAATTCACAGTATTTCGCAAAGGTTACAGGAAACTTGCAAGCTAACGACCACAGTATATAGTTCACGTAAATTTCGCTAGATGGCGTTTGCTTACACTGATTATATTATAGTAGAGCCTTGGTAGAGTTGGTTTAAGTGGTGTGTTTTTTAAATACTATCACAAGATATAAATTTATGATAAAATCTCGTAGATAATATAATATATGAATAGATGGTTCTCACTTTGCTATATATTAATTATGCATTAAAAATAAAGATTTCAGATCATAAATTTATTAGCGCTTAATAGTTAATTACTCTTCATAATTATGTTACTGTAATTTGATAATACAAACAGTGAATTGTTAAAAAATGTATGTATGGTTCACAATGACATAATATATGAAAGTGAAAGAAAGCAAACGTCACTGTTATATAAGTAGGTATTGTTATATATATAAAGTGTATATATAAAATTACGCGTCTCAAATCAACGACTCCGTGGCGCAACGGTAGCGCGTCTGACTCCAGATCAGAAGGTTGCGTGTTCAAATCACGTCGGGGTCATACAATACGTCTTTTTTTTTTACGACACAAAAAACACATTTTTTCCATAATAATGTTTTTAAAAATGATAAATAAAGTATTTTTTATAATCTTTTTGCCAGTTGCATACGTTGTGATTTGTTAATAAATAAAAGAATAAACATTAATTTTAAGAGTTTATAAAACAAAAATTTGGAGATGCCGGGGATCGAACCCGGGGCCTTTCACATGCAAAGCGAACGCTCTACCACTGAGCTACATCCCCGTTATTGCCTTATCCGAAAATGTGTTTCTTGTCAATAGTTTTGCACAAAGGGAACTATGAAAAATTTTGGTGCCATTTTTCTAAATGTCGACTTTTATTGATACAGTGTTAGGCGCTTAACATAGATGTTATAATACAGAAGAACAAATTTAAAATATCAAGCGATCAACGTGGCGAGCTTTTAATCCATGACGAGAACAAGTTACAGAAAAGAACCAATCACATTTGAAGGAGCACAGCTCTACAACAGAACAGGCTTCCAAAAACTAAAGAAACGCACTCACTTTATGCACCCAATCTAAATCAGCAGAGTTGATATTTAACAATTTTAATACCTACCTAGCAACTGAATATTGAATGCATTATGCAAATGTTCTACCACTCAACGAATGAAGACACATTGATTTTTGGTTGCACCTAAATTATTAATCTTATGTAAGTGATAATATTGTCATTTATGAGAAATAAAAATATTTGAACTGAAGTAACAATTTATAAGTAAATGATAACAAGTTACGTGAAAATTGTCCCTTCCTTGATGTGTTTGCCAAGCCAAGAATATGACGGTAGAAATACTTCTTCCTCAACTGTTATTATGGCAAGGTATGAAATAAAACTTTATTGCCAGTAAAACTTTAATAAACAATGGACATTACTCGAGCCGGTCATCGATAGGGCAAGAACTTATAAATTACCTACTTAACTA
The DNA here is from genome assembly GCA_018251915.1 of Urbanus proteus proteus. Classification (NCBI taxonomy): domain Eukaryota; kingdom Metazoa; phylum Arthropoda; class Insecta; order Lepidoptera; family Hesperiidae; genus Urbanus; species Urbanus proteus. The sequence continues at coordinate 11,931 of DWPV01005793.1, forward strand.
ACAAGTATCTACTTACGAATAAGATAATAAAACTAATATAACATAAATACCTTTAAGCCAATTTCAGAAGCCGTCCATGTAAGACAAAAACCATATTTAGGAAAAAGAGATAAAACCTTGCATCTACGTAGAGTCGA
>DWPV01005794.1:0-12065 GCA_018251915.1 Urbanus proteus proteus
CTGACTGACATAAACCATGGTGGACGATACTGGCATTCAAATAACACAAATGAGATCGTATTCTCCGACATATATATCATAGACTATAGTAATACGGATATTTAAAAATGGCCCTTAATAAATGTTTAAAAAATAAGTAAATACATAAATAAATAATAATGCTTACTTATATCCTTATGATTGTATTTTGCCGTATAATGTTTATAAATATTTTCATTTTTTTTTTAATTAATAAAAATGTATTTTTTAACATCTCATTTAGACAAATTTGCACCTTACAAATGTAGACAGCCTCACAAAGATTCAAACGTGTGGCAACCCAAGCTAAATGGTGTACCTACCTAAAATCCTGACACATCTATCAGACATAACAAAGCCGAGGGAACCACGCGCAGCCGTGTGGGCGTGGGATGCATTACTCTTCTTTACACTTGCGTGGGACCTGCTTTGGGGGCAAACTTAATGATCAATTTATGATATTTAGTCAAATCTTACTATAGAATATCCGAATTTATTACCTTGAAAATTGGTTGATAGTTGACAAACTCCGTCGATATAAAAGCAGCAAGTACATCAATTAAAGCTTTTTAGGCCATAATCCACCATGACACCTGCGAATTCACAGGGTTCACACACTCCTTTGAGATTTTTAGTTCTGTTCTTTTTTTTGTTCTTAGATGTATGTCTCTTCACTATCTTTTTTATTATATTAAAGCAAATTAATAATTTGTCAAAATAAATTAAATAAACTAAATTTAAGGAAGGATCCGCACATGAGACATAAAGTTGGACTCAACGTCAAACGCTGAAATTCATACTTACTCTCACTGCTTTAGTATTTGCTTTGCGTATATTGCCCTCATCTTTGATAGCCAAGCAAAACTTAACTTATTTTAAAATAAACCTACGAGTTATTTAACTAAAAGTAAGATCTAATCCAGTAAAAAAATAAAGGTTCACGAGTTATAAAAAGGGATGAAAAATTAATGACAAAGGTTACAAAGTACAGCTTAGACCTATTTTGTTTCAGCTTAATCCTCGTAAACCCGTTAAAACCTATCAAGATTCTAGTAGCTACCAACTACATAAAACCATAAAGTCTAGACCATGATGGTAATAGGCCTTAAACGTGTTTGAAGTAAACTGCATTCTTGGGAAAATTAGTTTTACATAATACGATCTTACATCAACAATGTATATTATGGAATCGTTTCAGGAAGGATAAAGCGATGAGTCTTGGTATTCGTGGGTACTTAAAGAATGTAAACGAAATTTTGCGTTACATCATTTAATGTTTACTTTTTATCTTATAAGGGTAACAATCATCTTCAGAGAATATCGTAGACCGCTTACTATCAGAACGACTGCGTATAAATAATATATGCTACATACCTTAAAAGCATAAGCTTAAAATACATAAAATACTATAAAAACAGACGCTTGTCTGAAAAAACTTTAAAATACATAATTATTAAAAAAAAACAATTCTGTATTTTAAAAATACTAATAATTATTAAAAAAAAAAACAATTATTTGTATTTTTGACGCTTTTGTTTGATTTTATTAAAAATAAACATGGGTAAGTTCTACTAATGACATATTCTTATCATCATAACGATTGTATTTTGACATAATAACGAAAAGAATTGAACAAGCAAACGTGCCAAAAGCTCGCGTATTTTGTTTCATAACAGTGATCCAATCTTAGATCACGGTCCAGTCTATCAGATCGTGGGGAACCACTTACTATAAATAAACATTAGTTTACGATGCGAGAGTAACGAAATCTTAATCATGTCACGATTAGCCAGTAATTTAAACTTAGACTCGTTACGGCAAATAATTTACGGTTGTTAATGTTCTCGTTATCAGTTTAATTGTAATAGAAAAATATTTTCTTTTAGGCACTCAAACATTTCGTGTTAAAAACTTCTGTATCTGATCTTAAAATATCTTAAAGTATTTTAAAATATTTCTTCAAACCTGCAACTTTTCTAATGATAATACAAAATGATACGTACTATAATTATCACTATAATTTAGCAATGCTCTCAATGATCCAAAATATATCTTAAAACCCAAATATAATAACAAAAGCAAAGCAAAAAAAAACGCAAACCAAAATAATCAACCACAACGCAAAGATACAGCGATTATTTAGAACATAATATTAATGTATAAGGCAACATAAAATATGGTTTATTAATTTCAAATTAATAATTTCAATTTGTTCGTATTTTTCTTCTCTTTCACAAAAAAAATCTTCAGACCCGACAAATGCACGAACAGAGTGCAAACATAACATCGTCATAAAGAGATCCGACGTAACGAGCATAACTCGTAATTTATACCTACTAACATTTCGCAGCATCTATTAAGTAATGTAATTGCCGCTATTAGGAAGTAAAGGCCATTATAACCGGATCCACGTACCACCAGTAGCTTACATAAATGAGATGGTATCGTATGAAAAATGTTTATCATACTATCTGTCAGGATCTGACCCGTCCGAAGTAGAAATCCGAAGACTTGGAGTATGGAATGGTGTAACCAACACATAACTTCGAAAATAAATAATTGTTATTATTTAGTAAGTATTTGATTAAATTTCACTTTAGATATTTATTTAAGGTTTTAGAAGGTATTAGAATTCCTCTCACTATTTATGCAGCGATGTTACCCATGACCGCATTTTTTACATTAGGTAGGAATAGAAATAAAACGAGCACGCAATCCGCATTTTTATCTTTAAAGTCGACCCCAAATGCGTCGCTATGTTTTTTGAGGACTATATTGAAACGCCTTGGATAAGTATTTGTCCCTTACCTTACCTTGGCTTACAAAGTCTACAAAACAGAATATAGCAGCGCTTCACAGTGCTACAATAAGGCGAAAAAAGATGTGGCAACTAGGGTATTTTGGATAAATAATAAATAATTAAAGCGTAGCCCTACACTAGGATTCCCTGCGTCGTGGGTGCCATGGACAACACACCCAGACCAAGAACGGAAATTTAAACTCATGATTCAAATTTCCGCCTCGGTGGGAATCGAATCCAGGACTCGGATTAGCGGTCCGGCGTGTTAACCATTACGCCATCTGGGTCGTCAATTAGATATTATTATTTCACATTCGTCAATTAGATATTTAGACATTATTATTTCACCAAACTATAACACAACTTTTCTCCCGTGTAAATGTAGGACATAAAGTCTTCTACTCTACATAGCTAGTTATACAATTACATGTCTATTTATACGATGACCACTAAAAATGTGGACTGCACGCTCATGGCTATTTCTTTAACATAAAAAATAGATTTCTATTACAAACTCAGGTTCATTAAGCTTAGATATTATTAATGCATAGTTATTTGTGAAGGCTCTTGGTCTGAATATCTGTATAAGAAACGAGTTAGTAATTACTTACCTACTTTATGGAGGTGGTTTACCATTTTACTGTTATACCTAACAGTCGTGACTAACATTTATTCTCTTATACAGATCACAAATAATGAGAATTTCGAGCGTTGCGGCGTGCGGCTCTACCTCTTATTTAGAAATGGTGGAACAGTTAACTTGAGTCTAGAAATTTGGACTGCGATGTGAACGCTATGTTGTTGCTTGTCGTCAACCCATTATTGTCCCACTGTTGGCACGGGTCTTCTCTCATAGTGAGAGGGACTTAGGCCTTAGTCCATCGCGCTGGCCAAGTGCAAATTGGTAAACTTCACACACTTTTGAGAACTTTTAAGAACTCTCAGATGTGCAAGTTTCCTCACGATGCTTTTCTTCAACGTCGTATGATATTTCGAACAAAATACATATAGGTAATCTTTTTACGTCACGTTAATTAAAGTTTGCAAAATTCTTTGACGCTCGTCTGCAATGATATCACCGTCATACATAGGAGATTTTCTGGGTTTCAATTATAACCTTGTGCTACTATGTTTTGGTTTGAAGGATGCGATAAGGTGGACACGGCTTAGATAAGTGACGTACTAAAATGTTATGTACGCTCTGTGTAAATTTGTAAATCTGCATCAGTTTTTAAACATATATGTATAAATATCAACATAATACAGGTCTAAAAAGAATGCTGCCAATACTTAGATATGAGATATAGTGAAAATGGTAACCAACTTTCTTTGCAATACTATTCAGAAATAAAGACAATTTTCACCACCACCAACTAAAATTGACGACCCCCGTGGCGGAGCGGTTAACATACCGATTTGTCGTGCAGCGGTTCCCGGGTTCGATTCCCGGCTAGACAGATATCTGATTTAGATTTCTGTTCTGGGTCTGGATGTTTGTGTCTTCTTGGATTTGTCTTTGTGTATCCGTGGCACACGCAACTCAAGAAAAAAACCTACTGTGGGGTACTTTAAAGCGTCTTTAAAATTGCATGTATCGATATATTCAGTTTAACGTATTTAATGAGAACTGTACTTTTAAAAGCCAAGTGACGCATGACGCATACCGAAGACGCAGGCCGCTTAGAATAGGTGCTGTACTTTATATGCCTATTCTATTTTCTTATGAAAGCATTCGCGAATGACGCGGCATTAATAATATCCAACCGCTAATGGAGTCGGGAGCTGTAATTGAAACGTTTACTTTATCAGCCGCAATAAAAGCTCCATCTGGTGAGAATTTCCGAACAAGAGTATCGTTTAGATCGCATTCACGGACCTAAAGGTTACATGTACTTTCTGTAGGCTTATCTGCAATGAGTAGTGGTTTTGCGCTGTTTTGTGCTCTGGATGCAACCCATTTGCGTTTCTTTGGCCTGAAATAAAGCTCTATTTTATTAGCGATTATAGCGTAATGCTTTTAATTAAATTGCAAAGTCTATACTCACACTTGTAAAAAATAACAAAATAACTAAAAGATAAATAAGGTACATTAAAAAACACATTTTACACATAGCCCCACACTAGAATTTTCTTCTGGGTGCCATGGACACATAAAGACAAATACACAAATAGAGACCCAGAACAGTAATCTAAATTCATCATTCATTTATCTGTCTGGCCAGGAATCGAACCTGAAACACATAACTTATCAGACTGGTATTATGACCACTCGTCAAATTGCTTGCTTACATTTTTTGAATGTCCAATAATTGGACATTGAAAAAAATGAATTTTAATGATTTTTAATGATTGGAAAGAAACTGAATTTTAATTAATGATTTTAATGCATTAACGAGTAAATCGTTAATGCATAAAAATCAAATCCTTCCATAGTTGTATCTTCCATCCGATAAGTACACATATGTAACTAATTAAGATACACTCTTCACGCGCGCTCATAATCTTTCAACTAATTGGATCCATTACGGCAAAGTGTGGCGATACCCGGATAATAATTATAAGGCTTTTAACTTGTGTGTTCAGCATCAGATGGGATCGGTAACCCATTAGTTACATCTTCAATTGCAAGAACGATGATTGAAATTACGTTTAAAAAGATTCCCGCTTAGCAGATCTAATCTTAAGATAATGTCTAATGGGTAGATACTCATAAATAAAATTATTTTCTAAAATATGAGAGTAGGTAGTTGTTCCACATTATCATTCCTTTTTACTTCTGCGTAATCATATATTTGACATTTTTTTGTAAAAGAGTAGGAAAGCCATAGACAGGTCTGTGAGTGCAAATGTCCAACAAATAATAAGATAGGATATGAGAAACCTATGTCTATCTTTATCTAATAACTTTATTAGATTATGTAGCTTCGTTTACTTTATCTTTTTTTCGATGAACTCATTTTAGGCTTGCTCCCCTTATAATAACTCTATGATAATTACACTTAAAGTGTCTTTACTCAGTACATAGACATTATTTTGATATGTGAAACAACTTTCGCCCATCTTCAATCTATGCCAACCACGCGTGCAATACCGCCCTTAAATAGGCATGAATCCTGCGCCCCATCATTAGTGCTTTCACCAAGGAAATGCAATTTTCTAGAAAACGGTAGCGAAGACTTGAAGGTTTCTCTTTTTACCGTCCGTGGTCGCCGCGGGCTCGGTTACAGCATAATGTCGGCATTAACTACAACTAGGTTTTGAGAAGTGACCTACTTTACTTGCGATGCAAATTATTCGTTGTGCTCCCTGTCCCACGCTTGCTAATGAAAACAATTTATAAGCGGAACACTAGATATTAGAATTTCAATGATGACATAAATAAAACCACTGCACTTTTCAAGTTACAAACGTAAAAGTACGAACGTTATTGTCAGACCCTTGATTGAGATAAGCCAACGTCAGCGTAGGCACGCTCGCCTCGCAAATAAATATCGCTGTCAAACAACGAATTGAAGTTATCTTTGTCAAGTTATCGAGTCGGTGTAGCAGAAGATCGATTTGCATAATAAACCCAGCGCCGTTTCTCAGATATCCCACATACCGTCTCCCGCCGTCCTTCACCTTTCATTAAAGGAAAGGAACCGACCCGTAGCATCAAACAATGTAACCTATCTTGATACTTGCAAAACTCTTACAGAGTTCACGTTGTGACACGGCTTTTTGTGATTCGTTATCTGGAATCCCTCGTGAAATATTATTCGCGGACCAGTTCCTTCACTGTTTCATCACTTATTGTTGCAATGTCAAAGGTTATCAAAATATTTCACGGAAGAACGAACACTTGACAAGTCTTTCAATGTTGTTGTATTGGTAACTAGCTTTGATTTGACATCGATCATTTAATTTAAGGTTGTTTCGTAGTTACATTCTAACACCACTGCCTGGAGCATTATATTACGTGTGTTATGTTGTGTGTTTGTTTGTAGTGTGTGTATGTGTGTGTTTTTTTTTTAATTTGGCCTGGTTATTCATACTACTGAGTACATAATTATCCTGAATTCTTTCTACTAGTGCAACTTATCTGCTTACATAGATTTCGTGAAGAATTCATTGCTTTCTGTATAACAGTAGTATAAATTTGGTTGTTGGATTAAAGAACAGGTAGCAAGCTAGATCAGGCTGCATAGATATGTTGCGTTTAGTACACGCATCATTTAAAATCAAGTGTTCAATGGTACTGGTATGGCCTATTCTGTTAATTTTAAAACATTTAACTCCCGGTCTAAGTCGGTATACAATAGAAGTCGTAAACGTTTAAGCGCAAGCTGCAACATTCGCTGGCATGTATAGCCAACATCCGTTTATAATAAATGGTTGCTGTTCAAAGACTGCTTGCATATAATTATATAAAAATCCCAAAGGATTACGTTCATGTAGACGTGAATGCAGCTCTACCCTAAGAAATGATGTTTGTTTTATTATTTTTATAATACGGAATCAGCCGCTTCCGCTCGCGGACAGACTACAGAAACTATGGAAGTTACTTAGCAAACGGTTAATAATGTAGAACTCTTGCTTGTAATGAAATCAATTAATTTCGTTTTGTTATCGATACTGTTATTGTTAGTTTTCATAGAATATAGATAAAAGTACAGTATCTTAATTCATAATATATTTTTTTATATTTTTAAAAAAATGTCTGTAATAAAATATGTTAAATTATTAAGTTCTTATTAATTTTATGTACTTAACAAAATGTAGGATAAAAAATATAAGTACGAAACGTAATTTAAACGCAAATAGGGATTTATCATTGATCCGCTGATAGAACTTAGAAATAAATTACAAAAAATATTTTGCATAGTATATAAACAATGTGAAATGCTCCATTCTCTCTATGTATGACATTTTTTTATAATTTATTTATAAATATTTATTACATATTAAAATATTTTTATGGAAATTATTCAAAACAATTCAATTCAAAACAACTCGTTGTCATTGCTTTGGCATAGGTATTCTCTTTTCTTAGAACTCCAAGAGCCTAAATAGGGTGTATTTTTAAAGAAATGTTTGAACAACAAACCCCACTTAGGCCCATACACATAGTCTGGTATTATGGAACTGAGCTGTTCGTTTTGCATGCTCTTTTTGAGTCGAGTCGACCGCAAGCATAAAATATGGGTATTAAACTAAACAATGTCTGAGTCGACTCTTTGTCTGGCTAGCTATTACTTTCTTGGGTTTTAAAGTAATCGTCTGTGCTTATTACGAATTACGATGTATGGCATATGAATACAATACAATATATGCATAATGAATACGATGGACACTAACATTTATTAAAATAAAATTAAACACATAACATTTATTAAATAAAACTCATCTTATAAAGGCATTCTTCAGTATGCTACGAACTGCACGAAACAATTTTATCGTCGTAAGACCATATTCTCGCTCATATCTACACGTAGAAATTCCTTTTTATATTAAATATATTAACAATAAAAATTATCTAATCATCACTACGTAGTATAAAACAATGTCGTTTTTTGTCCGTATGTCCGTATTTACGCTTAGATTTTTAAAACTACGCAACAGGTTTTGATGCGGTTTTTTAATAGATAAAGTGATTCAAGAGGAAGGTTTATATATAACTTAACGCATGCGAAGCTGCGGCAAAAGCTAGTTTCGTATATAATAAAGTTTTTAAACTACAAAATACTTTGTACCGGTTGTACCAGAGTTATGATTCCTTTCCACAAACTCGTTAAAAATCAACAGATAAGAATTTAAAATAATAACTGCTAAAGGTTATCACGATCTAAATCCGAATGTCTCAATAAAAATTAAATGTTAATCATGCATCTTCACGATAAATTAATTTAAAAACCGTATCATCCATGCCGCTAAAGTGTTGAACACCATCGCGCGCTCAGCGGGACGTCCCGAACTAAACTTAGTGAAATCAATAATAAGATATAATGAGAAAATTGCGCAATGATTGAACCATAGACTAAATACTGAATAGATATGGCTGAATAATCCGATGTAAAATTTGTACCGGATAGAGCAACTAAATCCATTGACATATTGCAGTTCCGCCATTTAAAAAAAAGTTAATTTTGCGGTGAAGTGTGTCAATCGGTCAATCGAAGGATACAATGAAATCGTATTCAGTAATTAAATATTGTAAGTATATTTGAGTTAAGCGCCTCAGAACAAAATGTTTTTTTCTAGCAATAGGGCAGACGGGCCACCTGATGGAAAGTAGTTACCGTCGCCTATGAACATTTGCAACACCAGAGGAGTCGCCAATGCATCGCCGGCTTTGAAGAAGAGCTCTTTTTGCACCTTTTTTGAAGAGCCCTATATTACAATTTGTAATTTTCTCTCGTGGATCGCGAATGACAGCACAGCATCACAGCGTCAAAATGAAGTTTATATAGTGGAACTTGTAAGTATAATAGAAATACTCGTAAATTTTATTTTAAACTCAGTAATTTATTACTCGTGTTCCTTCTATACCAGTATTAGTCTATCTATGAACGCTATTCATCGCCAATCGGTTTTGCTTCAGGACGCTAAGACAATGATGCAATTGCTAATGGTCAGTCATTGATCAGCAACTTTGTATTTTCTACTTATTCACTCTATGTTATTATAGCGTAGACATCCCACAAAGTCTGAAAAATATAAGATTTTTTTTTAAAAGTGGTATACCTACTATGTTATGGAATGACTGTGATTTTATCTCTTTTTAGCACTTTTAAAAACCTTTCACCTTATACAATTTTTTTATTTTTATTTTTTTATATTGTGGGATTAAAATTCTTATACTTAGCATGTGTTGGCAAATATGAACATATGACATATAAAGAATATTTTCTCAAAGACTTTGAAATCTGTTCTGTTAAGTTAAGCCGTATAAGAGCCGTGCCATAATTTTGGATTATTGGACAGATGCAAAACGGCACGTATAAAGTGTATTGTATATTTTTTGAAAAAAAAAATGTCAACGCAAAAACCCATCGTATGGTATGCAAAAATGTGAAGATACTTTTAAAAAACCCACACGCTATGGATACCATGTGTTCTTACTTTTAATACATAACTTTTTTTAGTTTTAGTTTTTAGTTTAAAGTTATTCAAAACAAATAGGTAGTGGTTAACTAAATGCAACTCATATGGGGGCCAATCGTACAATCAATAAATTTGTTTCATACTTTTGTGCTATCAATAAATAATATGTCTGAAAACTGGAAGAGTTATGCAAGCACACGGTTAACGTGATTAATTAAATAATTAATTAATTAAATAAGAAGGTAAAAGAACTCTTGTAATAGAACTCAATTTCGTAAACCAAAATGCACTAGCTTATCATACATATGTCAGTCAAAACAACGATCTTCACACGCTACATTCAAATTGCACTTACAAAGCTTAATAGCTTTAATTAGTCAACAAACAATTTCGCAAACAAACCCTATTGAAGACAATACTACATCGGGTACAAGGTCGGAGCTAGTATAGAGTAGTGATGTAACGAAAGTAGAAGTTTTCACGTTTGCGAATGCGAATGCGAATGCGAGTATGGCCTCAAATAATCGCGAATGTGAATGTTCCTATAAAAATAAAACACTCACAAAAGGTACGAAATTACGGATCTTTTAGCCGGCACGGATTAAATGTTATTAGTAATAAGACCTATGTAGTTATTTTTATATTGGCTTTTTTACAAAATATATTGTTCAGAATACGATAATATATATATACGATATAAGGAAGCATTAATTATTTTTTGAGTTTAATTTTGATTTTGTTACTAGTTCATCGTCATTAGGCTAACCAGTTCAATTGAAAACATCCTATTTTTCCGAATTCATTCACAAAATGTCCGCATTGTTTCTTCAAATGAGACCATTGCGAATGACCAAAATTATCCGAATATTCGTGAACGCGAATGCGAATGCGAATATTCGTTACATCACTAGTCTCTATAGCATAGAGAAAACAAATTACATTGCTCATCAGGTTGGCGCAACTAGTAATGATGGAGCAGTTTTATCCACGCCTGTAATTTAGCCGTAATGTCATATCAAACATTAGTCCGCTTACAAATAATGTATGATCGGCAACACAGGTATATCATAACTAATTATGCATAGAAAGATATGTCCGTGTTTTATTTTTTGTTTGTCTGTCTTTTTGTTTTTGTTCATCTGTTTTTCTGGCGTTTTTGCTTGTCGATCAATTGGTTTGTCTATCCGTTTGTTACTGATTTTGTGATATATTTTAGATACATTTAGATTTTTTCAAAATTACTCAGAAAGTTTTTACTGATTTGGAACTTGGCATCTCAAAACTTACGTATTGAATAATAATTTCCCATACAAGAGCCGCAGTTAGAAACTAGTTCAATATAAATCAAAAAGATCTAGATTTTAATTACACTTCTAATCAAGTATTAATATTAAATGAACGTATAATAAGATGGTCTACAAATCTAGCGGAGCTTAGTATGTAAATGCGAACCTGGGATACTTTTGAAGGCCTAAGGCAAGGAAATGAGACCGTTTTGTGCAACCTACTTGTATACTTGTTACTGAACGAATACAAATGTTTCTCAATACTTGGTTTAACTAAAATGTAAGTCGCCTTAAAGTTATTGTATGCTTATTTAAAATAAACGTGCGTATGTGCTTTGGATCTTTTTTTTACTTCTACATGCAACTTACAGATCGATGGCTCCCAAGTAAACTACCGTAGGTATGTCTGAAATTTAACTTGTACAGGACAGCAATTTGAGAATGTTTTCATGCATCGTACCTTAAATATTAAACTCTTTAAAATATTTTTTGCCTTTATTTTTTTTATTCTATTTGCCTTATGTATAAAAATAAAAAAACAATTTATCAATAGCTTAAAAATAATTATCTTTAAATTGCTCTGCTGTAAAATTGACTTTAGATTGACTTTAGACATACGATAGTTTACTTGGGACCCATTGAGATAGGTAACTCATAGATGCTTTATTCAAAACTAAGAATTTCTCTTAACTATTATTCGAGTTTTGTTTCTAAGGTGTGGCACGTTTAAGGGAGCAGTAAAATTTCACATATAATGAACTGCAAGTCTTTCTACGACCTTATTCCTAGGCGGTAAACATGTACAGACTCTTAGAGTGGCATGTTGGGGCTTAAAAATATTTTGTTCGTTGACTCATATACAGAGGGTCACATAAGTC
>DWPV01005795.1:0-12062 GCA_018251915.1 Urbanus proteus proteus
GGACTAAGTTGGAACGCCTCGGATAAGCCTGTCTCCCTGATTACACCCCTCAAGTCAGAACACAGTAGTGCTTAACACTACCGTTATAAGGTAGAAATAGGTATGGCGGTAGTGCTGCCGGAGTCGAACCACATGGGCTTCTACCACCTTCAAAACCTTTGATTTACCATTATTGGTTTCTTTTGTTCGAAAAGTAATGTTTTTTTTCAAATACCACTCATACACTTTTATTATTATTTTATGGTAGTCCGTTTTATCATTCACACTTATATTAATATCCTAACATCACCATGTAACACTGAACATCTAATTATGTAATTATTTTCAAATCACACTCCGCGATTAATGGTTATTCAAGGTCGAATTCATTATAAAGAGAAGTATTATTAAGTTGTCGATATACAATTTGTTTCAATATGTATAAAGTATAGTAAGCAAAAAGTTATACGCCTTGGCGGTATAACTTTTTCTTCTTTCAGGTTTCATCTAATGATAATTGTTCACTGTGCATGGACGCCAGTACCTAACTTAAGAAAAAATAGAACCCTACTTCTACCTCTAGAATCTAGTTTAATCTAATCTCAGATGCGTCCTGACACCCTGAAGACTAAGAATGATTCGGATGAGTATGACTATGTCGTCTTTAGCCTTCAGACGTTTACATGAAACATATATTATCTATGGATATCTATTTACCATGACCCCTTATGAATTCGATTTTTCTATTTGAAAAATGAGAATAAATACTTATGTAAGTCGTATTTTTTCCAGAAACCCCATCCGGGATGAATCTCCTTTGCCAGAGTGGTCTCCAGCAGGTGCGGATGGAGCACCTTACATGTCTCTCAACCAGACCTCCAAGCTGCTCTATACTCCGCTGCTACATCGAAGAATGGTCTTCTGGGATAACATTTATAACAAGCATTACCGGTATTCTGTGCCACCGATATCGAACTTTATGCAATAAATACCAGCCTATGTTACGAAGATCTGTATTCAATGGTCGGATGTGAAAAATACATGTGATACAACAGATACATGAGTGTTATGTTATAAAAAAGTCATTTGTTTTTGTAAATGTAATGTATTCGTGTATATGTGTGTGTATGTCTACCAATTCGCACGACAACATTAGGCCTTATTCCACCAGTGCGGTGACTAAGGCCTAATGTCCTCTCTCTCAAAGAGGAGACCGGTGCCAGGCTGAGAGACACTAATGAGTTGACGAAGAATGTACACGAGATAACTTTAAGTAAATTAACACTTTCATAACGCATTTGTTCACCTCTTAAAAGATAATTATATAATTTTTAAATTATCGTATTCATTTAACTTCTAAAGGAACAAGGAAAGTTCATTTTACAAAAATACACTTTTCACGAAAATAGCTCTACATTTTTAACTTACTTTCATTTCATTGTTGCAAGATTCATGAATGTGACTTTATTAAGGCGGGTGTCTCTCAACCACGAATCGAGAGCCGTGTGAACTAAAATTACACTTTTAATTATTATCTATACAAGTAAATAAAATTTAAGTGTCTGTTTGTGATTTCAAAATAACAACTTTTTACTCAATGCATATGGAAGTATACACCATACCTATAACAATAGAGCAATTTGAAAAAAAAAATACTGTCTGTTTGGCTGAGGTAGGTAGGTAATTTTCTAAACAGCTGTACCGATTTTGTCGGGACTTCCACTGGAACCTGGAATAAAGTTCCTAATACATACCAACAGGAGGACTGCATACTTGTTTTCAACTTCTATATTAAACAAATCCCACTACACAATTTCTACAAAGTTAATATTTCATAAAAAATAAAAAATATACTCCCGTGCCATCCCGGACGTCCCGCGGCGGGGCAAGTGTCCAATTAGCAGATCAATTAATCCTCCGGGACCATCAAGAGTAATATCATGTGACGCCGCGACTGACACCACCACCTTTGTTTTCCCAGCTTTATTTTGCCTGTCTGTATATTTGTTATGTAAACAAAATAAAATTTTGAAATGTTTATACAATAATCTTTCTTTAATACATATGGGTAAATCTTATTATGGCAATTCCTATGCTAGTTTCATTGAGTAACTACTAAGCACATTAAGAAAACGATTACATAATATATGTTCAAGGCAGGTAAATATGTATAATATTTTTGGGTTCCGTACCCAAAGGGTAAAAACGGAACCCTATTACTAAGCCTCCGCTGTCTGCCTGTATGTCACAGCGCTGTATTTTATTAAACGTCTGACATTTTTCAAGGGAGATACTCTGACCGCATACATCGCGGCAAAACATTGACTTTAACATCAGGACGGCCTTAACACATTTATCCCCCTTTATCTATACTAAGGCATATAGTCTCGAGTCTCGAAAATCCAAAAAAATCGTCGAGACACTCAGAATTGTCGAGACTGAAACTCCTGGGATGTACGCCTTAATCTATACCAACATGTCTTTTAATTTTTTTAAAGCGGAAGACATTGTCTTTTACTGGTCATGCGCGCGACATTGGCGTCCATGGGCCCCAGTCCTCGGCGCCTCGGGCGGCAGCCCGTAAGCCCACTAGTTAAGCACTAGTTTACAGTACATTAAAATGCCTGCAACGGGAGGATTAAATATATTCAAGGTCTTAGAAGAGGGCAACGTTATTTGCGTGCAAATACTCCACAAAGCAGGTTCAAACGATTCGATTCGGACTATGTTATCTTAGGACTTCGCACTTTGGAAAATTATATTTGCTTTATCGAGAGGTACTTCACATTATTTGTTGATGTTTTCTATCCTATATATCGCACATAACTTCGTATCTGGATGTAGATTTTAACTGATTTAAAAAGGCTAAATTAGAACTCTTATGTTCAAACTCGCAAGGTACACTCCATGGCATTATTTATCCATCCTTCATCCTTGAGGCTGATCCTTTTCAGTTCCACTGCTGAACAGACATAGGCTTCCCCTAATTGGTTTATGCCAATAGTTACTGCGCTGGACAGGAAGAGAGAGACTGATGCTATTCAAGACTGACACCACTCGTCTTAGTTTGTATTAAGCATTATTTGTCGCAACCCTTTTTTATGTCCCACTGCTGGGCACGGGTCTTCTCCCACAGCTAAGAGAGGCTTGGAGCGTATTCAACCACGCTGCTAAAATGTGTGTCGTTTGAGATGATACGGTTTTAGTGGGCAACCCGTGTCGAATCAAACCGCTCGTAAGGCCTCCAACAATGTTTATCGACTAGTATCCAATAATAACAACCGGGACCGACAGCTTAACGTGCCCTCCGAAGCACGGGAACGCGCATGAAATTTGGCCACTAGCGGTCACCCATCCATCTACCGACCGCGCCCGACTTTGCTTAACTTTGCGCAAGGCCTATGCGCGCTTCAACAGCGTTATTTTACTTACAGCAATTCAATTCGATTTTTGAAACTACCAATATCAGAAAATATTTCCAATAGATTAGGTTCTGTAACGAGCTACAACTGTTTTAAAACAAACAACGAGTATTTGGTTCTTTTATTTATTTTAATTGAAGCATTTAACGAGATACTGCTCGTTTCTTTATTTCTGTTTCTATTTCTCCATTTCTATTTCTCAACAACATAAAATGTTTACCGGTAGTAAATGGTATTCTATTAGGTTTTACTGCTGTTTGTTAATGTATGTGGTGGGAAGTAGTAACATCTGGGATGGTAATTGTGGCGGAATTGTAATAAATAGGTATATTTTAGGAGACTGAAATATTTAAAGGTAGAACTCTCTGTAGTTCGACTCCGGCAGAACCATGGCCACCTGCTTTATAACAGCAGTGTCAAGCGCTGCTGTGTTCTGGTCTAAAGGATGTGGTATGAGAGACATACATATCCGAGGCATTCCAACTTAGTCCTAAGGGGTAGCAACACATCTGTGAACAAGTAGAACTGTGATCTTATCTGTGATTACAGATGTCTTTCAAATGTCCATGGGCGGCATTGGCCACTTACCATCAGATAGACTGCATGCTCGTTTGCTACTTCCACCATCCAAAAAGAAAAAGAAAAAAAACCTGTATTTAGAAAAATAATGCAGTACATTTTAATAATACATAAATTAATCCAAAAGCACCCCTAAAACCAATCAATTAACTCAAAAAGCACTTATAAATTTAAGGCCGCAGTTTGGAATAGTTCAACAGTTATTTGAACTATGGGGGAAGGGGGTTGATCTTAATTATATTAGTAAGAAACGGAGAAAGTTTCGCGAGGCGCTGAAGTGGGACATATTTAGTGTTTACGACTACGATTGCCTGACGGCCGTACGACACGATTGTTAAAGTATTTAAGTTATAAAAGTTAAGGTATCTGTCAAATATTCAATCAACTGAACATATGATGTTAAGAAAGACATTATGTCGATAACGCCAAATTACGAGAAATTAAAGAAGTCTTTCAATTCTGATTAATTCTCATATGGTTTTCATAAAAATCGGGAATGACAGCTTTATAAGTTCTCCGAAGCAAGAGACATGTATGTTTGACTATTAGCGGTGAGGTCACTGATAGGTATCAATTCTGGTCGTATATTTAGTGTACACGAGTTACAAGACCTACAGCTGGACGTGAGCGCCCTTCACTGGCTAATTGCGGATTGGAAGACTTCACATACCCAGAATTATTTTATGAAAAAACCCAGGCGTGTACGTTTCCTCACAATGTTTTCACAATTTAAGCAAGCAATAATGATTTCTAATACAAGCAAGCAATAATAATTTTAATCAGAGATGTGGGCCTGTGAATTGAAACTCGAACCAATTAAAAGTTTAGAATCAACAGGCTTCTACTAATTTACTTACCTTACCTTAACCGGTATAAATAACTAGTATTTACCCGTAGCTTCGCTCGCGCTAATATGTACATTCGCAAAAAGAGACCGTAGGTATCAAAGTAAGTAGGTTGTAGGTATAAAAGTTACTTTTCTATCCCTTGGGAGTAGTACGTTTTTTTCGGGATAAAAGGTACTCTATGTCCTTTTCTGAACTCCTTACTATGTGTGTACAAAATTCCATAACGATCGGTTATGCAGTTAAGGCGTGAAGGCGTTACAAACAAACAAATGAACAAACAAACAAATAAACAGACATTCCCATTTATAATAATTAGGATTGTTTAGCAGTTTAAGTTTAATTATTAGTCTAGCTTAACTAGACTATCATTAATAAAAATTACATTTGAGTAGTTCATACATATAAAAAAAAGTTTAATTATGAGCAAAGGTCGTGCCGCATCGTGTAAATACACATTCATTGACGTAGTATTTTCGTTCCTATTTCGTTTAATGAAAGGGATAGAGCTGAGCGCTAAATAATCGTGATTGGTCGAATTCAGCATCCAACTTGGCTGTGGTTACCTCTGCAGTGGCAACTTGTATGGATATGGGAACCTATACATTAATTAATTGTATTTGTAAGTGAATGCTCTTCGTGTACTGACTATTTCTGTCCGACTGTGCTGTCTGATAAATGCAGTGTTATTTGCTGCTGTTCTGTAAGGTCTGGTTAGTAGCAGTGACTAAAAATTTAGTGCTTCAGTCTTGTTTAAAACTTCAAAACTACTGTTACAGTCCATTGACTTTCGTCTCATTTGCTAAATTATTATAAAAGGATATACTTAGCACAAATATGGTATTAATTGTGTCCTAAGTATTTTTTACAAGATATAGTTTATGGAAGGCGGTCACTTCTGCCCATGAACATCTCTAATTAATCTAAGATGACTTTAGGTCCCAGCAAGTCCTAGGCCTCAAATACGTTGTTACTTACTACCGAAAACGACTAAATTGCAATATTATGGAGTACATACATATATATTCCATAGTATTACAATTTAGTCGTTTTCCAAACAACACTATTCAAACTAAAACGCAGCAGTAACCCATATAGTTATTAGGAGGAAATAGGTACCTTGATGCCACCAAACTCAAACCGACGCGGTTTTGACGGTACTTCATCAACACCTCGAAATCTCGAAACAAATCACACACGAGTAAGCTCAAAAAAATCACGCAACAGTCATAAAAAAACATACGTGTTTTTTGTACCCTCAAAAGAAATAACGATAATAACCTTCTTACATAAATTGCGTCCCTAACATGACACATACATAAATGTTTACCGGAACGCCTCGCTCCCCAGATTTAAGCATTTTCTGCGCACCTGCGCCTTATTATCGTTGTATGGCGCTTGTTAGAGCATTTGTGTCGTTTGTCCCCGAGAGACCCTATTTTATTTTTTAACTAGCTATCACGCGTGGTTATGGCTGTTTTCGCGACGTTTTCTAATAAACTAGGTTGGATACCTTCCGTTGTCTTCATACTCTATTCTTTTTTTATTTATAACATGGTACCAAATGAGAATGCAGTCAACCTATTGTAAGTGACCACTGCCGCCTATGGACATTTGTAATCAACCTCAGATAGGAACAGACTCTTACCTAAGGTTGGCCACAAATGCGTTGCTACCCCTGAGGACTAAGTTGGAACGCCTCGGATAAGTATATTTCCCTTAGCAGTAACCAAAACACAGCAGCGCTTAACACTGCATTTATAAAGCAGAAATAGGTGTGACGGTGAAGCCGTCGGAGTCGAACCACAAGGGTCCTACTACCTACCTCCAAAAATCTTGATAATCAATAAAATATAATAAAATTGTTACTTTTGTTTGAAATGAATCAGTACCATTGTTTCAATAAATCTTTAAATCCATGATATGATAATATGATTCATCTTGGACGATATCTTTGCTTATTTCTACCATAAACCAGTACTCAGTTAAAAGATGTGGACGCTGGCTGACTTATGCGGCAATCAACTTAGGTCAGGAGTGGCAATGAATCTATGATCGGCTTCAGGTCGAACCTGTTCTACATAAAGCTACGGATATTCATGAGTGGCAGCGAGTACACCTGATTTCAGATCAATGCCGTTCAAAGACATCTGTATACATTCATGTTCAATAGAGGTTGGATGGATTGCTTCTACTGAGGACTACCTCAGATTTTTTTACGTTTTCTACACTCATAGCCCCACAGTAGAATTTTCTCCTGTGTCGTGGGTGCCATCGACACATATACACGAATCCAAACACCAGAACAGAAATCCAAAATCATGATTCAGATATCTGCCTGACCGGGGGTCAAACCCGAGACTCACTGTGTGTTAAACCACTATGGTAATTATTTATAGACTAATTAAAAAAAAGGCTAATGAACAATCATATTTTTGTCTAAGTATGTAGACCCTTCGATACATACACCGCCACACCTATTTCTGTCTAATAACAGGGGAGTATTTGAAGGCTGTAAGGGCCCCATACTCGTTCAAGGCATTCCACCTCAGTCCTTATGAGTAGCAATATATCTGTGGCCGGCACAGGTATGTTGCTACCCCTTCATCATCATCAGGTAGGACTTTTTATGTCGGTTTTATTACAGATATCCTTAAGTGCCAGTGGACACATCAGTGAACACTTACCGACAGGTGAGTTTACTGGTTCTTAGTAAAAAAAAACATAATTAGGTACTTATTAGGAGTCTATTAACTTATACAGTCCATGATACTCCAAGCCCACTTCGCTTGCAAGACGCTACAAAATTGTTATCCCGGAAGAAAAATACGCGAGTTGGTTGGAGACAGGCCAATTTATTCCGTAACGAAGCGCGGCTTCCCGGACCGAGTCGGTTGAGTTTATGGTGCGAGCAACAGCGAGTAGCGATAGGTATGCGATATTGTATGGACAAAGATAACATGGTGACTGGTAACGCCTTATACACTGTCTTGATAATATATACCACACTATACTAATGTAATTTATATTTACTGTTATAGAAATATTTAATTTATAATTTAGGTTTCAAACACTATTAAACAGTACATAATCATTACCTGCATATGGACAGCTTTTACAGTTAAAATAATCTCAGAAGTGGATGTACATATTAAAAACGTATTATTATTATTTTATTCGTGATTGCTCAATAATTTTATTAGTATAACGTACATTCTTCTAAAGTAGATATAATTAATTGCATATAGTTACCTACATTTGTGTTCTTTTAAGATAATAATATCTCACAAACTCTAGTAAAGTAACGAGTGTTACACCAAATTATGTACTTACTCGTATATCTGTTATTAGTATATCGCCTGTAATCATGTCAGTACCTTATCTCATAAATATACATAACGGAATATTGTTGGAGAGTTGTGTACAAAGAGACAGATGGTGGTATGATGTGTGTCCGCAATTCGGACTTGTTTGGATGACCGGGATACTTCTAGTTTATTGTACAGATAAAACAATAAGGATGTATGCCTAATAACAGTGTTAAGCGCTGTTGTCTTCTGTTAGAAGGGGGTAAGAGACATACTTATACGAAGCGATCTAACTTAGTCTTTAAGAGCAGCAGTGGATCAGTGCCTTATATCAGTTAAGGCTAATTTTATTTGAGGTTGATACCGACGCTAGAAAGCGTAATTACTGTAACTTAAGAATATGTACAACACACACAACACAATGTCTATGACAAGAGCAAAGAAAATCATAAGTTTATATTTTTTCGATTTAAGAACCTGAGGAATACCATACTATACGTTTGTAGGTTAAAATGATACAAATTTATGTTTTTGTTTGATGTGAGTTATGTTCCTAAGATATAAAACAATTTGTCGCTCTTGTGTAGAGTTACATATTTTTGAGTTACAGCAATTACGCTTTCAGCGTCGATATGTACATGAGCAGTGGTGGCACTTATTATAAGGTTAGCTGCATGATCGTTTGCCACTTGGAAAGGTTGATCAAAAATATTTTATTGAAAGTTGATTTTCTTAGAATTATTTTTATCCATAATATTTTTTGTCCATAATATTAATCTATCTAACTAGCTGCAATAGTTTTTGAACTGGAATATTAATAGGTGGATAAGTTGTTTTCGTAATCAGTATTTTTATTTAGATTGTAATATACACAACAGTGGCGATAATATTACTGTTTGTAATGTTTAGATGACGTCACATTTATGTTAAGTCTAAGCTTTGAGTTGATGAAATTTATTACAGAAATTTCGCTTATCGCCCGTACGGAAACAGGTGTCTAATAACCGCTCATAAATATACATAGAGGAGCGAATATTGTTCGAGAGTTGTGTACAAACAGACATACTGCGATATCATGTGCTCGGTACATTATACCGGATTTGTTAGGGCCGCAATCCGTAGTGTTAATATATTAAGCTTATCTCGTTTGTACCTTTACCTTCGGGTAAATGATAGTATTATTCGTTGTGGATACTAAATTTATTCACGGAGTCCCTGTGATTGTGGATAAAGTATTCGCTATAAAGTTGAAAATATTTTATACCTTCAATTTCATTCTCTATTCTCTTTCTTTTCTCTTCTCTTCTCTTTGTGTCATAGATGAAGTAAATTAACCATGCGTATTTCTACACACATTTGTTACGAAAAAAGACGTTTTCTGCACACATAGCCTACAGTAGAATTTTCTCCTGTGTCGTGAGTGCCATGGACACACAAATACGAACACACAAATACCCAGAACTAGAACTGATATCTAACCTCATCATTCAGATATCTGTCTAGCCGGGAATAGAACCCGGGACCCACTGCACATCACAACGTGAGGTAACCGCTCCGTCACGTCGTCGAAAAGAAAAAGATGAAACTAGCAGAATTTTACTTCAAGTATGACCACCAACCCTTTAGAATTCACTTCTTTCTTTCCACAGATAGCGTACTAATTCCAGATTTTCTCCTCAGATCAGAAGTTTACTGGGAATCCAATATAAACACTGGTCTGAAGTTTTGGGAGCTTCCCGTCCGCTCTCAAATTTATAGCCTCGACGGGCTTTTTAATAAAACGTAACAAATGTACGGAATTTCCACTGTAATCGATTTTTTTCAGACTCTCCTTTTAATTTGTTGGCTGGATGTTATTTACTTATGGAGTTTCAGAGTTTGCTAACTTCGCACGATAAATTTGGAGTATTTAAACATAATATATCTCAGCTTTGATAAATAATAAATGAAATATGACTTTGGCACGCACGTCACGAATTTGAACCTTGTCATCATCATCTTTAAAGGATCTACAGCAGCGGGTGCACCTATTCCAAAATATTATTTATAGCGCATTGTGACGTAAGCCCGCACTTTACGCACGCCTTTCCGCGTGCGAGCGGACTTATGTCACTCGTACTATAAAATAATATACGATACTAGTGATCTAAGTTGCCTATTATGCACGGCGTTTATCACCCTCGCTTCGCTCGGGCGCTAACTACACGTCGTGCAGTGATAGGCAACTTAGATCACCCGTATCGTAATGTACTATTTGATTTTGATTTTCTTCCACCACTTTGTCACGCACAAAATGTTAGGTCCAATTAAACTCCATCTTATCTTAGTTTTGGCCTTCCTCAGTTTTTCACCCGTCCGTTCCTTTCGGAATTGGAACCTTGTAGATTGTCAACATTCACACCTCCAGGAACACCCATCTCATCATCATACTAATAACTTTCGTAAACTCTTTACTACTGTAAAATTCAAAACATCCTAATGACATACAAAACGGTACCTACATAAATATCTCCAAAATTAATTACACTTTTCATGAGCGTTCTAAAACCACCCGCAAATTAATTACATTCACATAAAGGCCACTTGAATTGCAATTAACGAATCTCATCTATTTCATCTCTGAAGACCAAATTCTCATTTCCACAAGTGGGCAAACAATATGGCGGTAATCTAAATACAAGTAACAGGCGATTTAACACTTTAACAGACAATACACTACTGCGAGCTATACGCGTTGAAAGATTGTGTATTAAATAAAAAAAAAACATCATCAACTATCAAATTCAAATGTCATTTATTCAAAGTTGATTCATATTGAATACTTTTTGAACGTTAAAACACTACCACTGCCTCGGAAGGTTTATTCGTTATGGAGAAGAGGCACATCAAAACATTAAAATAATATCAGCAAATTATGAAATCATTATGAGATTTTCTATCAGCTTTGATTATCACTTAAAACGAAACGATAAGTAGTTAATGAACATACTATGTACCATTTACAGCAATACCTACTATACTGACATTAATTAAAAATTAAAACAATGAAATTAAGTAGTTACTTGATATATTACCCTATGTAAGAGACATAAATTGATTTAAGGAACAATTATTATTTTTATATATTACACAATTTACACATACCTACTCAACTGTCCTTCAAACAAATTCTATTTCCCTTACTACAAATTTTATCAAATCCGATTTCATTTTTCAAATTGGCAAAAAACGTTTAATAAGGCCTGTATCATACGCACCTCAAAAGCGAATGTACAAACATTTGAATTATTTGATTACGTCATCGTTTTCTCGCTTCTCGCACATCGCTGTTAACTTAACAAATCCCTAATTAATACGGAAACAAACAGCTCCGGATTGAAACATCTCGGAAATTGAATCCTGTCTGCTCCAAATTGGAGCCTGTCATCTAAATGTACAATGAGCAAGTCTGAGGCACGAATTGATTTTATAGAATACTTTGGCGGAAGTAAAAGTAGTCAAAGAGGATTTCTGCTAGAAAGTAAGAAATTATTGTCTAGGAATTAAAACAAGGAAAACCTTAGGATATGGTAGGACACTTAGTTCTGCCTAATAACAATACTGTTAAAGGTTGTCTGGATTTAAGGGTGTGGTAAGGGATACTTAACCGAGGCGTTCCAACTTAGTCCTCAAGTGTAGTAACGCATTTGTGGTCAACCTCAGGCAGACTTTGTTCTTATCTGGGGTTGATTACAAATATCCAAGGACCATTATCTTACATTACTCTAATGTTAGTTATTAATAACTTTTAACAAAAAAATAAAACCGACTTCCTAGTCACAAAAAAGTAAAAAATAATTTAAATCAATTTTTAGGTATACATAATGAAATTGCTTTATTAATTTTTATATAAATGTTATTTCAGTACATAGTTCTGAAGTCGGCGCTCA
>DWPV01005796.1:0-12061 GCA_018251915.1 Urbanus proteus proteus
TGATTATGTGAGCGTAAATAAACTAAAGGTACTGACAAGAAACTATGCTAGTTTTGTGTAAGTGTGTGCGTATAAATACATGAATGTAGCGTAGTTTTGTGGCTTCACTCAAATACAAGGCGGTGAGTAATCTACCTATTTTATTTATCTGAGATGGGCGGTTTGAAAAGATTCGACACGGGTTGGCCACTAACCCCTGTCCCCTCCAACAATACCATTGGAGCAGCGTGGTGGAGTACGCTCCAAGCTTCTCTCAGTTGTGGGATATCCGTGCCCAGGAGTGGGATAAAAAAAAGGTTGCGGCAAAATACTCGACTCGGCGAAGTGGTTACAGTACAGGGTTTGACTCCCGGGTAGACAGATAACTGATTTTTTTATATAATTGAGATAGCAAACTAGCATCCAGCCCACCTGATGGTAAGTGGCCACTGTCGCCCATAGAAATCTAGAATCAACCCCAGATAAGATCACTGTCCTGAAATCAGCAGATGCGTTGCTAAGAGACTAAGTTGAAACTCATCGGATAAGTATGTCCTTTACCACCCTACCCTTCAAACCAGAACACAACAGTGCTACACTGCTGTCATGAGGCAGAAATAGGTGGGGCGGTGGTGCCGCCGGAGGCGAACTACATAGGGTATACTACTACCACCTAAAAATCTGAATGATGAATTTATATTTCTATTCTAGGTCTGGTTGCTTGTGTATTCAAAATCAAAAATATTTTATTCAAAGTAGATTCCTTACAAGAATTATTTTTGAACGTCAATATTTTTTTTCTCTACCACCACTTCGGTTATTCGTCTAATAAGTTTAATGTTGAGAAGTTTTGTTATTTCAATATGATTTTTTTTAAGTTTTTGTAAAGATACTATTCTGTGATTGAATCATAAAAATATTTTAGTTATATTTTATTTATTTTTCTAGATTAAAAGATAAAGAGTGTAAAACTACGGATATATGCTGCTTCCGGAACGAACTGTTTGTTCCTAGGGAAGAATTTGAACTTTTAATTAACATGGCATATTCGTATGTTACCATTGAGATATGTGTACTAAAGTACTAGAAAAGACAACGCAAAGCACTGTTGTGCCTAACTCAGTTGAGGATCTTGTTCTACAGTTTACTCAGTCGCTCGCTGCGGCTATTGACCCCTAGGACCTTCGATCAACAATACCGTTGGTATTGTTGATCGAAGCCTAGGACTTTGAAGTTATTTAATCGGAAACACGCTTTAGATTTTTAGAACATTATAAAATGCTCTCGAACGCGCTGAGATACTGTTGTAGTAATTGAGAATGTCGATAAAGTTCACAAAAATAACTTTTCATCCGTAATTTACTAGATTTTTCATTATTTGCTAATTTTTACAAAAAATAATTATTATCAGCTGATTGTCACGCGCCATTTTGTTTTCATAGTCTATATGCGGATTACCTTATTGAGATGTTATTAAGTCTCAGATAAATAAAATACATATTTATCTGAGTATTGAGTATTGCAGCAAATCTAGCGCTGCAGTTTCAAGGGATACGTTAGACAGTATTAGTATTGTTTCAGCGCTGCAGCAGCTTTAAGGTATGATACTAAAACTGGAACATGATTTTTGTTTGAATTAACTTCTCTAGTACATTAGTACATATATCACAATGGTCCGTGGTAGAATTCCTTCGCTATCAAACACGAAAAGTTTCGACCACATTCAAAATGTGAGTAGAGTCTCACCCGAGCCCGTTTCCGTAGCAACTTCTTGGCCAAGATGGCCTCGACGCCGTGTTTCCGATGGTACCCGAGGTAGGCCTTCAGTTTGCGCAGTTGTTGTCTCTCGCGCACCGTTAGAGGGCTCGACTTCGCTTGGCTGCTTATACTACCTGGAATTATAAAATTAGATTGTTGTTATAAAACACGGTGAGTTAACGTGAATTTCACTAGGTTTATAAAGAAACTGTATATTAGTATATGTATTTGTATGTTAGTTAAATGTTTGTAAATATTTAATTTAGTTAAAATTTAATTTAAATATACTTCAATCTAAATAAATATCACAGATTGGAAATTTGTCCAATTCAATATAAAATAAATAGATAATATCAAGTTATAGTAACTTTATTACTATTTTATACATTTAAAAGTCCAAGAAATTTAAAAGAGTAGGTAGAATATGTGTGTTATCACTACATAGTATAAAACAAAGTCGCTTTCTCTGTCCTTATGTCCCTATATGCTTAAATCTTTAAAACTACCCAAGGGATTTTGATGCGGTTTTTTTAATAGAGTGATTGAAGAGGAAGGTTTATATGTATAATAACATCAGTTTTTCTGTAGTATATTTAGTTACAGCATTGCACCCTAGCGAAGCCGGGGCGGGTCGCTAGTTATGTATATTTTACATGTGTAGTTAAGGCATCCAAATAGGAATGTTGATCTGACATTGATTTTTGGCCAAGAAACATTTAACTGAATTTCTTGTCTCATATTTCACTATTAATTCTTGACTGACATGTAGTGTGCCTCGAGTTCAATTCCTAGCCAGACAGATATCTGAATGATGAATTTACATTTCTATTCTGGGTTGTGATGTTTGTATATTTGTCTATGTGTCCATGGCATCCACGGCAAAGGAGAAAATCTTAGTGTGGGAACTATGAAAAAGAAAAAATCTTACAAATTTGCAAATAAAGTTAGAGATTAAAACACTTTAGAAGTTTTATGTACTTAAGAAGTATATTTAGCTTACCTTTCCTATATTTGTAGTAACATCTCCTTCTGCCCAATCATCAAAATCATCCCATCCTGTGTCTTTAGACTCGTTTTTTGACTTCACATCAACATTCGACCTAACATTACTTGCTGGCTCTGTAACATTACTATTTTGAACAGAGGTAGTTTGTATTGGATCATCTTCAACGTCAAAATCATCCCATCCATCTGTAGTTTCCTGGTAACAATTGGAAAACAAAATAAAAATTATAAATGTAGAAGTAGCA
Organism: Urbanus proteus proteus; assembly: GCA_018251915.1. Classification (NCBI taxonomy): domain Eukaryota; kingdom Metazoa; phylum Arthropoda; class Insecta; order Lepidoptera; family Hesperiidae; genus Urbanus; species Urbanus proteus. The sequence continues at coordinate 2,988 of DWPV01005796.1, forward strand.
AACGAGCATGCAGTCAGCAGACTATAGCAGTGACCACTGCCACCCATGGATATCTGTAATCAACCTCAGATACAACTATAGTTAATAAGATAATGTCAATTTTACAATTTTATTTCGCTAGAAAAATTCTTGTTCTTGATCTTTTCGTTTCTGCGTGAGATGTTCCTTGATATACATCAGTTTCATCTCATCTTCATCTTCATTCTCGTAACTATCTAAATCGTTACGAGAATGAAGATGTAAATATCTCTTTTGTTCAGTAGTGTCCGACCGAAGCTTCGGCTTTGCCACTTTCGGCCAAAAATCGCACCTTTGGCGAAATCTTCGGCATCGGCCAAAGACGGACGAAGTTTTGGCCGAAGCCAAAGGTTTCTAAAAAGCTTGTGATGGAGATGTTGAGGCTCAAAAAGTACACGCAGTCTATGATGGGCTTACACAGCCATTTGTGTCAGAAATTTAATTATTTCATGATACAATTTTTGACACAGTAATTTTAATCAGCTCTAGAAGTTATTTATTTAAAAATAAGTTAAAAAATTATGTCTTTCAACTAGTTATATTAATTTTAGCCAATCTGAACATGAATTTCTTTGAGTTTTCAAACCTTCGGCTTCAGCATGGGCCGAAGATGCCGTGATAACCAAACAATCGGCATAGCTTCGGCCAGAATTAGACCTTCGGTCGGACACTATTCATCAGTTAAAATTTGGTATCCAGAGTCTCCATATCGCAATTTTTATTTTTTTTGTTAACGAGGCGGAAACTTTCCACAGGTACCAGGACTCCTCGATCGCCAGATTATGTGGGATTAAAACCACATTAAAACCCCACCGGTGGCCGGACTCAGCGCTGTGGAGATGATTCCGTGGTCTCACCAAGGAACGTTATCCAGAGTCCTCTGAGTGCGTTGACCCATCGGGCTCAGCTCAGGCGAGAACTGCTCTCGACGGACCATCAGGTGCACGGCAGTATGAGACATGCCTCACATACCAAATGCCGCTAAATTGATGGTTAGAGCTCCCTTTAACTTTAACTGCCCGCAACCCCGGACCCCCCTTTTAGCCGCCTCTTACGACAGGTAGGGGATACCGTAGCCCTATTCTGATCCCGGAACTACAGAAACACAAGGCATATCGCTGCCCAGCCACATTTTTTGGTTACAATGATTTTAAAACTAATGAAGCGAGAGTAAATAGTCGGAGGTGCTTTTAAAACTCGTCTTTCTGTGGCTTGATGTGCAATACAATTTTTTTTAATTTGAGTAGTTAGGAGCGTGACGCAAGTCCAAATAATCAAATTTTCAGATAACCAGGATTGTACTCTATATACTCTTCAGGATAGCAACACATCTTTGACCAACTTCATATATAACTACTATTTGGTGTGGCAGTAACTCAATCACTTTCCAAAGTAAGGAGGTAATTGCTATAGGCCTGTAACTGACTAAGTCATTATGGTTACTTTTTGTATAAGATTGGGAGAACAAGGGCCACCTTCTATGAAGACAGTACTTATCCTATAGTATAGAAAATCAAGACAGAAACATGCCTCGGCATGTTAGAAGGGAGCCAGCTTGAGAGTCCTGTCCTCAACTCCACCCCTGTCCCCCCTGTCAAAAGTAGTTTGAGGCAAAGAGAGTACCCAGGACATTGGTTTTCCCCTTAGCGGTATGGACCAGGGAAAAGTCTGGATTCAACAAAGACGGCAGCGAAGGAATTCCATAGACGGAAAATTTAGAAAAAATATAACTTAAAATTATAGAATCCTATGTATTTCTTCAACTTTAAAGATTTTAATTTAAGTAATTAGCTACAAACATATTGAACATTTACTTAGCGAATTTAGGGCGTGACACCAAGACCTATTTCTATAACTTGATTTGTTGAGTAACACAAAATACTCACTACAGTTTTTGGCGTATCCGTTTTAATCTGTGAGGTTGTACTTGGCTTTTTAGTGTCTGAATCAGAATCTAAATTATCGCTGTAATTCGACGACGATAATCGTTTCTTCCTGTCTCTTTTCGTAGGACTAAGGTGGCCTTCATCAGCACTTTCGAAACCTTCGCTATCACTCGAGGGCATTTTAGAATCACTTTAGGCCGAGTTTCATTTATTTAATTTTTATTACAAGAATTTACGACGTCGACGTGTTGTATTGTAAATGTTTTTGACACTTTTTTCAACTGTCAGCTGTCTGTTCATTATTCAATACTCAATATCTGTGGCGTTCAATGTCTACGCTTAAGTTAACACTGTGAAATTTGTCTGTTGCTTGAATTATGAGAAAACGTTAATAAATTACATATCTTCGAAGTTAACAAAACCACTTGAGTAAATATAAGACAATTAAATTACTTGTAGAAAAAATCCTCGCAAAAGTTTTACTTAATCCCTACATCTTTTTCAGTTTGCAAGTTAAAATTAATTACAGACACTGAACGATCTTCGCTGCGTGATGATTTTCCATTCCTTGTAACGTCATCGATTATGACTGAATATAAAATATGCCACATTTAATTTTGCTTTTTTTATTGGAATGTAAATAAGACAAAATTATCAACATATTATATAAAAATATGAATATGGCTAAATAATTCATATTTTAAAATAAAATTTATATAAATTTAGAGTGCTTTAATATTTTTTCCATAGCATTACAGAATGTAAATCACGGACGCAATAATAAATTTAAAAAAAGAGAAATTCAAAAGCGCGCGCAAATGTGACTGCTACTTTTATTATTATTATTACGTTTGTGAAAAGGCTAAAAAGTCTTGTGATTTTTGATAAATTAGTCGAATCGTCAGTAAAAAGTTCATTAAATGAAATAAATTTATGTGTTTGTTTGTGATATTTAAAATTGAGTTGGTCTACATACTTAATCCTCTTTTTTAGGTAGGTACGTAACAATCAGGTTACTGTCGAGGCAGATATTACAGTAGGTACCTATTAGTGAAGAAATTGTAATCTACAAAGAATTGAGGGGATGAATTCTCGTTTGTGCTTGATCATGAAGCTGAAGTGTCTTTTTATCCTCCGGCGAGGGTTGTAAAGGTAACTTACAAATAAATTAATATGTTTGTTTTGCTCAGTTGGGTTACAATTGTAATTTATGATCGATAGATAGCTAAGGCATTAGGTAAACTCAGCCAACTTGTTTAATCAAATGTAATGATGCTTTTAAATTAATAATTTACTGATATGTACATAACTACATTTAATTCTACCTAAATAATTAGTCTGTTATGTGTACGTATGAACCTTCGATCAACAATACTAACTTGGTTGGTATTTTTGATCGATGGTATGAACCCATAGAAATTACGGAGGACTTCAATCAGCGTTGCCAGATTTTTTTCGCCAAGTTGGGATTCGGGATTCTTTGGTCGAAAGCGGGACGTACTATTTAGGATACGTCCGACGGTGAAAAAACAAAAGATCGTTCATGCTCGCTTTAAGTTCGAGATTTGCGAAAAATTGGGACCAAGCCTGTCTCCCGCGGGATACTCAGTTTTAGTTGAAAAAGCGGGACTGTCCCGTCAATGGCGACGCTGACTTCAATGTATACAAATAAATAATAACTTTTTCTTTTTGTAAAGTTTTCGCTTAACACATACCTAGTATACCTATAAAAGATTGTACTTATCTGTTTGTCTGAAAAAGGGTGGATCATTTTTCATGAGATCGTTATGAGGATGTTATGAGATTCACTGTAGAGGCGTTACTTAGGTTGCTTTAATTTAAATGCAAATAATTCAGACACGTACGCAGTCGTCGTTGGCGCTAATTAGGCTTTGAGTTATCGATTTCGATACATATGTTACATTTTATTAAACACGGGTGCAGCCGCGGTGCACATGCAGTGATATGCGTCATAACTAAATGTATTTTTTTAATTCTTGTGATTACGTTACGTTACGCATTTGTAGCCAACCTCAAGTAAGACTCCGATTTTATCTCACCCTAGGGCTGATTGCATATATGGGCGACAATATTTGCGTAGTTGAACTGCAGGACCTTTTGTTTCTACTTCAGAGGCACACTATTTCTTTCTTATAACAACAGCTAACATTGTCATCAGGCGTTCTATCGTAGTGTTGAAGGGTAACAATGCGTCTGTGAATTCTAGTACACGATTTTAGCGGGAACTCTTAATTTCATCTGGGGTTGTCTATAAACAGCAGTTGTCTCTTATCCGATCGAGTGCAAGATTGCAAGCTTGTTAGCTACGCTATAAGGATACAAGTAGCGATATGGATTAATAGCTTACAACATTTTCGGATGATTTTTATGGCCTTGAAAGCTTCGAAGAAGATGTCTATTGTTATAGAAATTCTTAACAACTTCTGAAGCACGGAATCGCCTATTCAAATACGAGTATGTTATTAGCGGATTCGAACCGAGGACATATCAACTTTCGGTGGTAATAGGGTGACGAAGCTTGTGCCCCGGCGTGAAAGTTATTGATATAGCAATCGTAAACTATCGTGTGTGCGCACTTTTAGCTAGCGCCTTGTACATTCAGTTTGACTGTTTACCGCTAGATGGCGTAGCTTATACCTTTGACAGTTTAGCAGAAGTGTTTTGGTGTCAAAACAAGTTAATGTTTTCAAACTTCATTACTCAATTTCGAGTTCAACTTTCGTTCAACTTTCCTTACGTTTTGTTTTTGTGAAACATTGTGTAACATGTAATACACTCTGTACGAATATTATCTCCAAGAGATTTTGGCTTTAATTTTACTTGAAATGGCAAGTAAAATTATAATTGAATCGAGTGTTTTTTTTTTTGTAAAAAGCCTGAGATACGAAACTTACATATGTTCGCAACTACTTCTAAACTACTAGTTCTAGAACATTTTATGTAATGTAAATTATATACAGAAAATTGACATATTGTTTTTTATAAATGCATTGGGTATTGTAAATAGAGATAGAGAGATAGAGATTGTATATGAACCAATATATTGAGATAGAGATTGTATATGAACCAATCGGTTGTAATATCAACTGCATCGTACCATGACTTCTTCAGTTCTTACTTGGTCTGCAACGAAACTGTGACGATTCTTAGTAAAGGGTTACGTCGAAGTTTTTATTCTTGTTCTTCTATTTTATGTTTTGTATTTAGATATTTCAAGGTTTGAACTTTTGGAGTGCTGAAATCGGATCTTGAGTAATAAAAAAAACCTATGTATTGTTGGGTATGCACCAGTCTTTAACAAATGGGTACTTAGTTAAGATTAATCATTATTTATCATTGCAGATATTTATGCATTCTTAATGAGTATATAATTTACTAACATTAAAAATATTACAATTTTGTTATACTCCTGTTCTTATTAGAATTTTTCCACTATTCATAATAACGTTATTTTGGTCCTCCGAAGCGCATTCAGATTATTTAAGCACTCAAGTTAAAATTCAGATATCCAGTGATCTATAATCGCAAGAAGACAGATGTGAATGCAATTTGAGTTAACAAACTCGCTTTGGTACCTAAAGCAATACGAGTACTATCTAATATAGCTGAGTATGTAGTTAGGTATCTATAGCGCGTATGTATGTCTACATACGCTGTGGAATGCGCGCCGTACATGCGAATGTATAACTATGCATATACACAGAGGAATCGTAAATAGATTGAATGGATATGTACCTACATACTTTTTGCCTACATTGCGAGTTTCGTTGCAGCATATCCGTGCTGTATAGAGTTTAGTCAGTAGGCAGTAGATCATCGGCGTGTGTGCCAGGGCATCGTGTATGTATGTAATGTAAACATTGTGGTCAGAAGGAATGCATTTAGACAGTAGGTGCTGGTAGTGAATATTATCATGAGCTGTGATAACGTGGCGGTGAGTCCGTGCGGCTCAGTTAGCGACGCGGGGTCGCGTGGTGCGGTCGCGTGTATCGTTCGTACAGACGGCAAAGTGACGTGCGGAACTCGGTGTTCGCGCTCGCGTACGCGCCGCATTCCATCGTGGGGGCCCTTCGCCGCCATTGGCCGATCCCGCGTGACGTCACTCCTCGTAATGAGGTATTCAACATGGCCGTGTAGCTAGTTCGCGAGTGTGCTTCGTTATTCGTTTGAATGGATTTAATCAGTGAAATATGCCAAGGAGACGAAACGGTGAGATACCCTTGCCCGACGGATGGGATTATGCGAGGGACTTTGACGGAAAGCTCTATTTTATCGACCACAACAGTAGAAAAACGACGTGGATCGACCCGCGAGACAGGTAAGTTTTCCAAAGAGAAGTGTTAACCCGTAAGAGCCCCATGTCAAAACTTCACATTCCAATGCGTTTTCTGACGTTTTGTAATTGAATTTGCGCGAAACGTCCGGTCGGCTTAAAAGTGCACGTAACGTATTTGATCCTTAACGGAGTGCAAGTGTTAAACACGGTTCCAAAATAGAATAAATCATGAAAAACAAACTGTTGGCTGCCGCGACATAGCCGCTCTCTATCGGAAAACATGCGCAACAACCTCGATTTCACACGACATTCCACAATTGACTAACAACAAATGACCTAAACACAAATTATGGTTATCATTTTGTTATCCTTCGGTATGTGCATTGTGTGGCTGGGCGTTTCGTTTTCGTAAGGGGTCCGTTTATTTGGCGAGCGGCTACGGAACGCGACTAATGAGGCCATTGGTTTTGAACTGGTTCATAGCAATGCTAGTTGCTGAAGTAGCGCAGGAATAATTCGATGAAGCGTTTATGTTTGGCATGAATTTGGCATATTATGTGGATGGTGCGGTCGGGTGTTTCGTAAGGTGAGCGTGTGTACGTAGAGCGATGCGTGGAGAGCGCGGTGGGAGATGGAATGCAATGCATAGGCAAGTTGTGCGGTGTGAATGACAGGCCGTAGAATGCGGCCCGGGCCTGCGGCGATGGTCGCGCCTTTCTAAAGCGGCGCACGCCTCCCCCTCCTCCGCCTGCACCCCCTTCACCATCGCACCACCTCTGCTGCAGGTGCTACAACACATCCCTATTAAATACCGATCATGTCTAGCTGTATCTATTTATCATACTAAAACCGTCACCTGTATCATTGTCTTAAAAAGTTGACCTTAAAACCGGCCACCTGCAGTTGGAATTGCACTTTAACAGTTAACTGCTTAATTGTATTAATGATGTTCCGAGTAAAGGACAAATCATGTTGAATGGTTTCTGTATAAACGGACTAGAAATAAGCAAAATGAGACTATAAGTTACAATTTAAAGCGTAAGAAGGTAACATTAACACAGATCTTGCAATCTGAGGATTAGATTTGGGTGTATTAGACATCAATTGTTTTTGTAATGAATAACATATATTATTTATTAATTTTAAACGTTTAGATAACACATCGAATATAAACAAATTTAATAAGTTCTTTTCAATAAATAATCTGCCTTTTATAAACTATAAAAGTAACACAAGTATGCGAATAGGACAGTACAGTGAAGCTTCATTTTCTCAGTGATGCGTAAACTTGTCCCCTATAAAGGAAACGAAATAAATAAGCATGAAAACATTGTTACAAAGTCCCTTACTTGCGATGTCGAAGTGGTTTTAAATAATAAAGATAATGGCGCTACTGATAGGTTAAAACAAATTTAATATTCTATTACACGAAGTGACGGGTACTATAGATACAGGAGTTATTGATATTGCCATAATACTGCAAATATGGATTGAATTAATTGAAGAAAAGGAGGTCCATTCGAGCGATCAGGTTCCTGATGCCATAATAAAGTTGGTTGCTGACACAGGAAACATAAAGTTGTATTTTTATTGAACCTTTTGGCAAACTGCATTCCACACGATACACATGGTATGCGATGCAAAACTAGGTAATTAGTACGCCGGGCACTGGTATTGAAATAAAATGTTATGGGAAAATATTTCTGAGCGATTCTATCTACTGCAATTCAATCACAAACATTACTTGTAGATGTTGGTACACCGTTTGAGATTACAAAATGAACTTTGATTGAACCTGAATGTGGATGTGATGAAATTAACGTGTAAAGTTTAATGTTACAAAGACAGTTAAAAATTGTATGTCGTGTACCTATAGACACCGCGGATGTCACTGTCGACATGTACTTGTGCAAAACGCGCACACAATAAACGAAGCCACTAAGCCAATTTATTAATGCTAAAAATAACCCGCCCATGTCTCCAGTGCAAACGACGATATTAACCTTATACGGGGAACCTAAACGTTCCACAGTGAAAAATGTGTCCATCAAGCTCCGAGCCACTCACTCCTGTCAGAACGCAATTATTTACCTACCTCAAGAATGTAGCCAGCTAAGAGCTGGTTTTTACCTAGGCGCGCACGTAAATGTCTCCAACGTTAATGTTCCCACGTCTTCTCTACAAAATATATACCTTCTTAAGCCCTTCAAACACTGTAGTCTGTGATATAGCGATAAAATCTTTATGGTGTTAAAATGGACACAATAAATTTTGAGGTAATAAGTGGTTTCTGTGCGTTGGCAACACGACGTTGCGTGTGAATGATGATTTTGCGGTTTTCGCAGATCACACAAGCGATTCAAGAGTGTGATTCGAACAGAGTTGAAGATGCATCGGGTAGCTAGCTAGCAAAAACTTGCTCTAGGCGTTCGACGGCTACGCATTATAAATAGAGGAAAAACAGCTCATTGTCTGCTTAAGATAGGAAGCGAAGACAATGATACGTTGATTAACGAGTGAGTGGGAATTCATACCTCAGCTCACCGTTTATTACTTTAATTATATCAGTTGAATGCATTTTCACTGCGTCGGCATTGTTCGCCTCGCATACCAGCGCTGGGTTGTTCGTTAATGCATAATTCTATGTTGTGGATGAAATTCGCGCCGAGTTCTACTATGCGTTCATGGTGTACTTGCTCGGGTACCGACGTGGGAATTACATAGATACTCGCTATGGAATGTATCAATGTGAATTTGCATGTTTATGGCGGGGCGGGGGTGGTGTTTTAATAATATTTATTACGGGGGACTTGCACCCCGGCCCACTTTAAGTTTATATATTTAGCGGTATTTTTTATATATTGTTGAGGGGG
>DWPV01005797.1:0-12059 GCA_018251915.1 Urbanus proteus proteus
ATTACTTGTATACAATGACGTAAGGATCACTGAAGGTTCTGGTTTCATAACTATACTTGTGAATTTCTTTAGAAAAATATTAATATATGGACATAGGAGTTTAACCGATTGCTTTATCACTTTAAACGGAATATCACATCGTGAGTAAACATTCCAGAGATTTCCTTGGTTATAAAAAATATGTTAAACCTATTAAATTATGTGAAGCCCATTGGCTCTTGGCTACCACGATAGACAATGGCATAAGCCCTTATTTTAAAAAACCCTAGCCTCATGGACACACAATTAGTTGACGATATTTATTTAAGAACATAAATAAAAGAACGAGCATTGCATGCGTTATTCAAACGACTGAGATTCACTTCAAACATTGTATTTTAGCAACATACATTTGAATACTTTATTTTCAAAACAAAACTCTCCGTGATATAAGTAAATGTAACAGCTATCAAAAACCCGAAACGACAATTTATTAGCATTATCGCATCCCGAGCTTTAACAATAAAACTTGAATCGACCAAACAGAACAAAACCAACCAATGACATAAGACTTATCGGGGGACATAGCCTGCAGATCAAGTGCAAATAGAAATGACAAGAGGTTTAAGATATGAAAAGATAGATACATCAGATAGCGATGAATAAGATATTTGAAAACGAGTGGATACACAAACTAAAATGCTATTAATGCAATATATGCGATACAACAGAATTATTTGTATACACGAAGGAAAACCACAAGTGTGTTTATCTCAGTTCGAAGGACTTATATTTATTATTGTGGCCTATAAACATCCTTTACCAATTTAATGTAGAGTACAATCTATATCACTAGTCGTAAATGTGTTATCTCTTAGCAAGCCTATTTTTATGAACACTAACTTTAATACACCTTTAAATCCAAAGAGCGTCGATGACGGTCGATGCGAACGCTGCTGATGTAAGGAAAAGATAATTCAGAGCTTTTTATATACATACTATGAACTTAGGTTAGGACATTACGTAAAAATATAGTCACAAAATAAAATTGCATATCACCTTGACGAATAGCATTGAATTATTTACAATATCTACGAAATAAACAATTGAGCCATGTCTATTCGTCGTTAGCTCTATGGTCAAGCCAGTCTGCTTTTTGCATACGATTGCCAACTTTTTATGAACAATAAAAACTGCGATGCAATATGAATTTATGCATCGATGATCCGAACGTTAAAGAATTAGGTAGCGAAGCGGACAAAAACATTGGAAGAATAAAATTTGATTTGTTTTATATCGGAGTTAACGTCCGTTGTTTACAATAACGAGATTTTAGATGTCTTTTTTAACGTTAAAACTGAAGCATGAGTTTTAAAAGGTCGTTATATACTAGTTACAGAACCAATTTATGTTCATGGTATGGTAGCTTTAGCTTATATGTAGTGATTTTCAAGCGATTGAAACCAATTCCACCAATTCTCAATGAATACAAGTACCAAGTACAAGTAGTATATTGGGTATGCTCTAGGTCTCCTTCAGTTGCATTCATGCCCAGTAGTGTGATATTAAAACGTTTGCAGCCAAGAAATTAATTCAAATGATCACGTCTTAATGGACTAAACGTACTAAATTTAGAGGCATTAATATTAAAATCTACATAATTTTCTCCAAACAGTTACAACGCAACGCAACTTAACCATAAAAATTGTCACCAAGTAACGCAACCTACTTAGTTAAATCCGAACCGTTATTAGTCAAACAGTAGGCTTTCCGCGAACTCGGCGCAGCTCCTGTAAGGGATTATCTGTGTCATGGTGTGCACCGTTACAAACGACAATACGCGCTCTGAGCGTGCCTAATCCGCACGTGCTAGAACGATACCGATCTTGTCAAAATGGCTGATATGGTTATTAGGATTTGATTGAAAGCCATTTAATGTAGTCTGTAATTGTTTTATAAGATTTATACATTTAAAAGTAAAAGATTTAAGTCCCTTGCACTATCAAAAATGCTATAAATAAATATTGTTTATCTTTGAGAACTTAGTTTTATGGTTCATATCATAATATTATTTGTTGAAATCACAAAATATGTAAATGAGATATATTGTAAGTGATATTGACTGCATCGTAACTTGATACTTAAATATTAAAATTAGCTTTAAAATCGCTACGTCGACCATATTGCACGATGTTATATTTTAATAAAAATGTAACATTGGGAAAAATAATTTCTAACAGTAAAATAGTAAAATTAAATGCCTCCATCACTAGTGCGGTTTATCTTTAACAGATCTCTTATCGACAAGAGCGACAAAACGCATTTTCTTCTAACAACGACACGGATCGTTATCGCAAACGTATAGTTTTAATAGGCGCCTATTAAACCCTCCAGTTAATATAAATTCCCGTAACTTTCAGGTTAAATAAAATGGCATTAAATACGCAGCAGGGTTTGTTCGGGTGTGTTTATCGCCGCGTACCGTTAAACGCCATTAGTGCGAAAATACGCAATCTGTGCGTATCGAATCCCTACGAGCCGATCACTATCAGTGGCGATAGTCAAGGAGTTTAGGCAGGCTCTAGGTCGCGTTGGTCCGTTTCATTATGTTTATCTCTGGATGTAACGTTTTAATCTAGTTCTATATAACAACATTAGCTACAGTTGATATGGCTCTGGATAAGATTTATAATATAAGATTTATTGAGTGAATGTCTTATTTTTTTTCAATATTTTGATATCATGCATCATGACCAGTACATACTGAACGTACATACGTTAAGAAATGCAGACCTACTAGGATCTACTAACATCTATTTTAACTCTGTATTTGTATGTCGAAAATTGAACAATGACCCGTATGTATAACAACAATCCTACCTAAAATTACCTAAATAAAAAGCTTAAATCTGGCACATATACGAACATAAGGCATTCAGTAGCAAAGTCTCAGATCATACAAAACCAATGCTACCGTAACGAAATGTATTAGCGAGTTTTAAAACGACCCTTTTATGAGGTCGTATTGACCCTAAGTCGGTATTAAATTTTGATTTACGATCACAACTTTTTAGCGGCTATTAAGTTTTAATATGGGACGTGTAATTATTTTAATTTTAGAGGGCTAACACTTAGAAAATAAATTGGGTGTAGATTACTTTTTGAAATAAAATTAACGTTGATGAAGTTGAGCGTTAATTAACTCAACGTTGTAAACAAACCGAAATTGTAAAATTGTACTTTGTAATTGTAATTGAATTGTACTTTGAATCACAAAAATGTATTGCAACATTTACGGTGAAATATGATCATAATATCATCCTGTCAACTTGTCTACGTCTGCACCTAGAACACAAGATAAAACCTACAAGAATTATTTCCTTAACATTCATAAATTGGCCCCGGACAGGCGTAAAACCGCCGGCCGGATCAGTATGGTGCTGTTATTTATGATTATCCCTTCACTATTGTCGCAAGTTAAGAGAGATACACCACTTACATTTTTTTAAACTTTCAAAAGCGTTTTTATGTTCCTTTTAAGACACAACTCTTTCATTTAATAAGTGAAATATTTAACTGATCGTTAAATTTTACATTTTAACATTTGTAAGAGTAATGAGTCAACGAATACAAAACATCTAATGACAAGTGATTTGTGTCAAAACTACTTGTCTAAACCAAAATGTTAGAAAGAAACATCGGAAAACTGAATAAAGCCTTGAAACATTTGAACGCACAAAAAACAACGATGTAACATGTAAAATAATACGAAAGTAATTATTTCATAAGAGATGTTTTTATACTCCACCAGTAATCTTTGTCCCGACAGACCATAACTTGCACCAATCCCCATTCTTCGGTGTGTTCCAGCTCCAATGATATAATTTATTTCAACTAACACCGGTATAAACCAACATTATGATGACATATCACTTCATCATTCCACCGTCCCTTAATTTATAGAATTCCTAATTAGTTTTGGGTGACTATACTGATTTAAGTAGAGAACTAGAAATACGTTATGTTATAAGTAAACCTACAATTTATGATTTAGAAAACCAAAAACTACTAACTATAAGAGGAAATTAATCAGAAAATCTGTCGGAGATGACTTAAAGTACTTATAAATCGTGATTATGATTTTGAAATTATATTTTAATATTATTATTATTTTATTATCAATATTATTTTATTAAATGTGACAGTAAAATTTTAACTTCATATCCAGAATATCGAATGAATTAAAATTAATAATTAGGCATGGTATAAAAAGAAACAGTTTGAAATTGTACGTCTATACGAAACAATAAAACTCCGGCACCTCAACGAACTGTCGTTTTCAATATCGATTTCGCGAAAGTGTAAACTATCCGAATGAATATAATCGATTCTGGTTGCGTCTGCGAGGGGTAGGGTGTAGGGGGATCGTGGGAACTGGGCGACTTGCACTTTCGTTGCGCGGCCGATGCGCCGGCGCCGGCGAGTCTGCGCACGAGTCTAGCAACAGATTAATCATTAGAGGTGTAAAAGTAACGAAAGAAAGCGTACCCGTATGTCGTTACTGAAACATTCAGAACTCGTTACAATCGTATCGTTACCCGCTACTTTTGATACCTTACAACATAGCATAGAGAATTTTCTCGGGTCGTATTCTCGAACGCAATACGAAACGTAAATTACGTATATACGAAAAATGCGATGCAAGTAACGAAATACATTCGTTAGTAACGTTTCGTTATTCGGTACTTGGCTCAGTAACGAATATATACGTTTTGCTACAGCTCTATTAATCACTCAACGATCCGTTTGAGGACAGCCTTACACCGCTTCACTAGATGACGGAGAAAGTCCATGGCACTCCCCTAAAATAAGGAAAGATTGATGGTCGAGATCGCCATTAAACATCCAATGTAAAAGGTGTTGCGGCCCACGGCTACAAGTGGAAATGGCTTTATTAAGACTCGATTTTAAGATAATATCTAAGACACAACTGAACCTACTCAATATCGATGTCAAGATGATATTAGAACAAAATAATATATCTTTGTAACGATGAAAACTTTCACATGTCCTTTCATTTCTGAGTAGCTCTTAACAACTCTGAAGTAGTAACAATCGTCTCAGTATTGTTACTAAAGAGAACTATCAAAATCTATTAAATCTAAAAGTGTATTAGATATTGAAACGTGTATTAGGTAATTTTCGTCCTTCAAATAGAGACTTATCTATTTATTCGCCTGTTTGTTACAGCAGATACATACATATATATAATTTTAATTTTCACTTTTTTATCTTCATTTATCGCTTTAGAGAACTACTGTAATAGTAGGTGTTATGATAGTTGACTCAAGCATCAATCCATAACAGATTTAAGCTATCAATTACATTTCGGTTTAGGACATAAAAGCAATTAGGGTCGGAGACTTCTCCGACAATGTTACTCATAAATCTTGTTTATAAAAAGGCAGGAGTAATCCTGACGCCGAATAACAAAACAAATATCCTATGATGAGCGTTAATTCGCCGGCCAAGGTCATGCGACGTCTAGGTAATTTAAACTGGAGCATCGTTATCGTTCCAAGGTTTATAGCCTAGCATGACGTCGTTGCACTGAATTAGCCTTTCGGAGCAACCAGTCTTATACTTATTTAGGCTCATTTCCATATACGGTCGACTTAGTAAAGGTACGGTCATAGGCACACTTGAAGGTGAATGTACAATTGTACAATCCTATGTTTGAATTGGCATGTCATGTGTTCTAAGATATAAAGATTAAAACTAGACAACACAGTGGACGTTTGAATCTAAGATACAATGAAATAATGAAGATATAAGAGGTTTGTTTCAACTTAAATACCTTATCAACTTTGGATGAGAACAAAAGAAAACTAAAGACAAAACTACTCCAGATGAGGATCTTGACGTGAAAAGTAAAATTGATCATGAACAATAATAGAAACTTAGACATGACATAAAGGACGGGCGAATAATAGAAAAATCAACAAAGATGTCACTTTCTAGCCGAAGCAGAAAGCGACAATGCGCTATCAAATCGCTCGGGCAAAAACGCGACAATGGATCGAAAATATCGATAGAATCACGACTTTCGACAAACAATCGATAAACGATGAACCGAGCGCTCTGCCACTAACATCGGTATCTATTGTAAAAGTGATAGAGTCAGTCGTATCAATTGTTGTAGTAGTCAACCTGTCAAATCTGAGCTGTAATAATAATCGCTACTCTATACAAATTAGATTAAAGAACTCATCTACATTAAAACTATCGTCCATAATTTTAATTACGATAATGATGACAAAATTACTTTGTTCATTACGGGTGGTGATGTAGGCAATTGGAATTCAAAACATTAATTCGTTACAAGTGTTAATAAATTCCAAGTGATTTCCCAATCGAAAGTATCACAATCAGGTCCAATGCTTCCTATATTTACAAACAAGTAATACTGAGCCGAGAGTGAGTTTTACAGACCTAGTTTAAAACAAGTTCAAATTTGAGACAAGACAAGACTCTTAAAGTCTTGTCACAACTCAAACGCATAAAGATTAGCGACAAAACAATATTTAATGTAATTGTTCACTGACAAATAATATGATTTCAGTGATCATTAATTCGCCAAGCAACTTTTCTTGAACCACCAACTACACTATGCAATCATGTCATTCCACAAATTTAAACGGCAACTAGCTCTTTCATCGCTAGTTGTTCACGATGAGACAGGTCTGTTAAATTGGCGTGCAAACGAGACGACAACCCGTACTAGAGGTGGGTCGTTCCGAACTCGTCACGGAATCGCTACCGGCGCAATTATCGTATCTAGACCACTCTCACTGAATCAAAAAGAACACCGCGACGTAAAGAAAGCACCGTCAGGTGCGCCCCCATTTCACTTTCCAATGACTTATCTTCGTTGCGATGCCAAACGACTTTAAACTTTTGGGTTAACCATGCTCAGTTCACTATCGATCGAGTTCGACCAGTTCTATGCCAGAACGTTTAATTATCAAGATTTGCACGGAAACCCTTTAAGAGCAACTAATTGTGAGTGCCCATTTCGCTTAGAAATTTCTGTAAATGCTCGTGTATTAGACAATTGCTTTCGATCCACTTGATAACAGTTATTGGAATGCAATTATAGCTGGCAGTTGGAATATCTATTGCAGATTGATCAGAAAGTGGCCATTTCGAGTTAGAAACTATTGTTCGTATCTTTAAACCGCGATTGCAATTAAAAGTGCCTACCATGTAATCTTGGAGTTACAACATTACAGATATTATTACACCACGGCAAAAGTAAAATGTTTAAACGAGATAGAATTCGGTGAGTAATAACAGAAAAACAATGTTTACTTAACAAGAATTAGAGAAACGTAAGCGCAAAATTAATTTCAATTGACAATGACCTACAACGCCTACCTTTCGATGTTAAGAAAGAAAGTAATTAACATGCAAAATGTCCACCGGAAATGATTATCTACGTTTATCTCGAGAGCGATCTGTAGCAGATCATGAAGCGCATTGTGGCCTGCCCGCGCAGAGGAGCACGGCTAATGACAGATCATTTAGTACGAGAGGCCAGATCCGATTGAGTTGTACCAACCGCATTTTGACAGTTCATTTTTTATTATTCGCTATCTAGGCTAACTGATAAATCTATTCGATGTGAATTCGCTAAGCAAATATTGAATGTAGATTGCACGTTCCGAATAGAAATACTGGTAGTTGAGTTAGTGCGTGAGAGAAATTGATTAGTTTTTTAAACGGTCAAGATATCTGTGATAACAACATAACTATTATAGTTTTTTTAAACATCAAAATGTAGGTTGTAGCTCAAGATGAGCAAATGAAAACACAATAATAGATCTGATTGATAAAAAAATCGTTCTCATGACGCATAACAAAGAGATCGGATATCATAATATATTTTGCATGACGGAGTTCTAGCAACAATATCCAATGTTTTGACATGCCGCCGCGAATTTAGTTTGTTTTCATTTGTATGGCATTACATGTCATTGACTTTTGTTAACTAAATGGTGTTGATATGCTGGCACATTTTTATATTAAACATTCAAACATTTTTTTTTGTTTTTGCTATTCGACGTATTCCTTTCTGGTCGGGTAAACATGTAAACGTTTTTAGCAAGTTTCTTTGCATACACGATAAATTTACCTATTATTATATTTCTTACTTCATCATTATTCAATTTGCATAAGAATAGCTTTGGAGTGAAACAATAATGATTGGCCCGACAGCGATGATTATTCATAATTCTTATCGAAGCATGGCGCCGCGAAATAGTCTGACTTTTTCGAACCCTACAGGAATAGTAACTTTCGTGGTGTTAAGAAAAAATGTTTGACAATCGCTAACAATCACTTGCTTGGTTTTCACCGATACACGTTTTCCATTCCGTCGCGAAAACAACGACCACTTGACTTTCCACACACAATTGTTGGGAACGAATCACTTCGCTCACTTTCTACGTCAATAGAAATTATCGTCGCCCGTTTTGTCGTCACTTCACGAACGATAAACGTCTTTATTGCTTCGTGAGAAGGTTTAAGGGCGTGTCAGGCTAGACTGGTCGGATCGTATTGACAATTGGTTTCTTTTGTTACTGTCGGAGCTGTTAACCGCTGGCTCTGCGATGGTGACTGCTGTTTATTTTCTGCGCAATCGATTACAAATCCCGTTTGGGTGGTCCTTTAAAGTAATGATGTGAAAACTGTTATCTGTAAATGTATCGTATTTCTATATTACATCAGCTGCATTTTAAAGTAAAGCATTACTTGTGAATACATTTCTTTTATGAAAAATCAAACAGGTACGATTGATTAAGTTTAAATTAAATATTTTTATAACCAAAGAAATAGTCGTTCTAGTCTTAAGTTATTAATTTCTACACAAGGACGTCAAATATTAAATATGAAAGTTCAAATTGACAATTTGTAATTTAAAACAGCCTATAACGAACCCGAGCATACTGACTTAGTAATTCATGATGTAAGTTTTGAAGACGAATCCACCTTTTAAATCGCATCGACTCAAAAAGCCCCAACATTCAGGCGCCACCAAATTAACAAGCCTGTGAAGACAGCTTAAAAATGCGAGTACGGACACCGAGTGACAAATTCACGATTGTATCGCGGTGTTCCCAAATTGATTGCAGATGGTTAAACTTTTTCCAGTCACATAATTGGAACACCTTGCGATTCCGGACTTTTTGGCACGCATCGAGGACCGATGTGCTCACGCATCTGTCATTTAGTGATGTTTTTGTACGATTCCCGTTTGCTGCGTCTTCAACTTTATTGCATCTTGTGCTATATTCTTGATGGATGGTTGATGTAACCTTGTAAATGATGCAGGTGTGTGAAACCTATTCGTTATTCGGCTCGCATGATGCATTAAACAATGTTGCCATAAATATGCGTTCTTACTTTACAATTATATTTGAAAATATTTACTCTTAACCACTACACATTTAAACTCCTAAGATAAGTAATAACATACACAATTTTAATAATTATTGTTATTATGTTGGCTCAAGTTCTTATTAACAGCAGACATGCAAAACTACCCTCTTTTAAATTTTACACTTTTTGGGCTACAAATTCCTTCCAGAAATTAGCTATTCTCACAAGTGTTATTACGTAATCAAGAATAACAAGAAGATTCTCTAAGGCGTGGGATGCTTTGTTTAAGTAGGTGTGACGGATTCCAGGCCCCTTTATTACAAGTTCTGTGGGGTAACGTTGATTACCTTATAATCATAGGTTAGTGCGGTCTCCCATGCAATCGCGTTAACCCGTTAAGAGTGTGTCGAAAGGGTAAAAGAAAGAGCAGGATCAATTCACAAGTTAAGTCTGCTAGAAGAGGATAGAAGAGGTAGGCGTCAATGATCAAAAACTTTTTTGTAAGTCTCTATAATGGGTAGTGCTCGTTTATAAGATTAACTATAATCCTTGGCCGTACTTATGGTAAATTGTAGAAAGGATATTTTTGGGAAGATATAGTTGAAGAGCATTTAGAATAAACCTGTTTCAACCGTACACCAGTTGCCTCATCACTCATTGGTAGCCAATGGCATTTGAATTTCAAATTCGATTTATCAAAATCATTAGAACAAATTTGCACTCGTAACTCGTGAGCTTTATCTTGCTGTCGGAAGTGTAAAGGCTACTTTCAAATTAAATCACATTAACTAACCGAATCGATAGAACGTGTCGGGTCACGGGAGGCACGGATTTCTCGTTTTACTCCTACTGAGGTTTCTCGGGTAAAAACGAACTAAGAGACTACTAGATCTGCAGACCAAGAGGTCAGTATTAACCTATCAAATCACAAAGAATAATTACGATGTTATACGATATTTTTACATTTTTGGTTAAACTTTTGAATAAAATTATATTTATTCAGTAGTTCTGTTAAGAAAAAGCAGATGCCTGAACGCCGTATTAGTAGGTATATCCAGGAAATTACTTAATACCAAAAGACGTTTACATAACGATTTACGGCATATCTAATGCAATTAGTGAATCTGTCGCAGTCGCGGTCGTATTCAATCGTAGAAAGTCGGTAAATCATAAATCCACCATAAAATTTACGCAACCTTTCATTCTACGGTGTTTATATTTGAATATCTAATGGCCAATAATTTTTGTTACGTAAAACCTGTGAGATCTGTCGGAAACCGGCGAATCTTCAGTCGAGCGTTAATTGATTATGCTGTCGTAATGTCTGTGATTCTGAGGAATTTGTAAATGCCATGAAAGTCAGGTATACTTTTTTTGGCTACATTGATATTTATTATAGCTTATCTGTCATTGATGTAGAAGTATCATTTGTGGAATACATTCAGGATGGCACTTGTTGCTTTAGATATTTTAGGTTAATCCATTCCATTTTAGAAGAAATTGTTTTCAGAAGAAAGCATTTTTTCTAAAATGTTTGGTTTATCCATATTTGCTTTAACGAATAGAAAACTTGTTACTTCAAAAAATTCATCACAAATCTGCTTCTGGCTACAAGAATATTGCGCTCTTATTAGATCTTGCTAACTATAACCATTTCCAACTATAACAATTAAGCCACTTGCTCTAATGCGACGAAACGCCGTCCGCAGTTTGTCTCCCCGGGACAAAAAGACGCGGTCCGCATTGCTCGCAAGATGGCACCCATTAACATTCCCGCCCGCGCACCACTGTCTATTTAGAGCAATAATAGTGCAGGCATCAACGACCCTTCGTGCCCTGCCCGACTTAGATAAAAAAGAAATACTTAATTGTAACATTTTTATATCCGTATTCCATATCAGTGCAGTGTCTAAAGAATTTATCAATTATAAGGACAAAGTTCAAACAACATCTTCACAATTCGTTACAGAACATAATATTTATTGTTGACGATTATCAAATTCATCACGTATTTCTTTCTCTCGTTCTCTTAGCGTAACTTCGAGTATATTGGGAGTCTTTCATAAAATATCTGAAAATGGTTTTGCAAAAATAGTATTACTGTCGTAAATCGATTTTATTTCTTTTTCCAAGTTAGATAACTTAAGATCTAGATTTTCACTGCACAATTACAATTATTTTGATATTTGATTCGACACTTAAAACCACTTCAAGAATAAGTCGTTCAAAGACGACGAAACGACAATGGATTGTGACGTGAAATATAGACATGCCACGATATTTCAAAGTCAACGAAGGCTTATAGCAACAGATTCAATCACAATAGTAATGCCAAGGTTCGTGAAGATTAACTAAAGTACTTGCTATATCAGAAACATTTTACGATCCGGGGAGGAAGCCGTTACCTTACCGGTCTAGCACGTAAAGTTCCGGGTTCGATCGCCGGCCAAGTAGACAACTAAATGATGTATGTATTTGACATAAATGTGTATTTATATTTACTTTTTTGGGTCTTGAAATCTGGCTTGGACACACAATCCTTATTTGAGGGTTATATAGAAGTATGACGACCCGGATGGCGCAATGGTTAACACGCCGGACCGCTGATCCGAGGGTCCTGGGTTCGATTCCCAGCGAGG
>DWPV01005798.1:0-12055 GCA_018251915.1 Urbanus proteus proteus
GCGACAAGAAGGTAACTTTAAAAACCATCGCTTAAACGATAGTAACCAATAGTCGCTCATCCTAAGATTATGTGGTCTAAAAATATGTATTTTACTAGTAAACAATGGTTAAGTTATATGTACGTGAAAAAGCATTAATTAATCGAACATAGATAAATCGTCATTTTTGTTTATTTTTACATTTAATTTTAATTAATTACCTAAACGGAAGTTAGTTAATAGATAAAAAGAGTTATAGACTACATGAAGTTTGTCACCGATTACACAATGAAAAATTAATAAATTTAGGCTCTTTCCACACGACGCGGCTGACGTGTGGTTTATATTGCGCGTTTTAGATAAACTTTGCGACCATTATTCAGCGTTTATGAAATACCACTATAACAATTAATAAATCTTTATTCATTATTTTTAGCAACAAACATAACTGCGTTGTCGAAAATGTATCTCAATTTAAATACTTATGTATTAAATAACTAAGAAGTCAGTTCATATTATTTTTGAATATGTCATGTGAAATCCCAAAGTCGGTCTAAATATATATATAAGCTCTTAATCTAAAGTAAAAACGATAGGTACAGAAAATAACGCTTTTGTTGTTGTTTGTTATTTAACTTTTCCTCTTAACAAAATAATTCGTTAAAAAATGCTAACTAAACACATTTGCAAGTACACAATGCATCACAGACAGTTTGATAAAAACCGCTAATTGGGCTTAAAACGCGCGTTTTTTATCCTCATCTGAACACACCCTAAACGTCGTCACCTTTAAATATTATTGCAAACAGGTTTCGCCTAGACTAGAAAGCTAAATTTATAATTACCAAAGAATTACCTACTGCAGCTAGTTTATTGCATTTTAATTGCATAAACGCATTCGTGTGTGTGCGTGCTTTTTGTGTGTGTTTGTTTGAATCCAGATTGTGGAAGGTAAAAGTGATTCATGTTTTACCGGATTCCACTTGACAAGGAGATAGAAATGTTTCTAGGTGTACACTTATGGAAATTAGATTCATTAACAGCGGATAATGCCTTCTTATTTTTGTTATGCAAGTGTTGTTACTAAGTGCTTCTCTAGCCTTGAATTGCTAAGGGTGGAAAAGGTAGTCTGTCATTGTTAGAATACGGCAGTACTACCAAAACACTTTTGCGATACATTGAAGGTGGTAGAGCTCTTTGTGGGTCGACTTCGGCGGCACCACCGCCACACCTATATCTGCCTTATAATAGCAGTGTTCAATGCTGCTGTGTTCTGGTCCGGGGGTTGTGATAAGGGACATACTTATTTGAGGCATTCCAGCTCAATCCTCAGAGGTAGCAACGCATCTGTGGTCAATCTCCGGTAGGACTGTAATCTTATCTGGGGTTGATAACAGATATCCATGGGCGGCAGTAACCACTTAAGCAGAAGCAATATACGGAAGAAAAATAAAAAAAACTCGATGAGCTTTTTTTTATTTTTCTTCCATATATTCCTTCTGTTATGATTATTATTTTAGTAGGTAATAAATATTTTCTTCTTAGAATAATATCACTTAACAATACAACCGACATATCCCAGCATATTGGACCAAACCTACGCAGTAATGCAGTAAGCTTGTTTGCATAAACGTAATATTCATTATAACGTACCGTGAGTAATTAGCGAATTATACCAGTTTAATAAGGAAGTGTATGTAATGATTTCTAATTAGTCTCCGTCGCAAATATCAATAGCCGCTCCATATAGATAATTGTAACTAATTATATCGCCAAAAGTATGTTAATTTACTAAGTGCGTGATAAAAACATTATTATCGTTAGAAACTTTAGATTTATTGGTATAGAATCTAAATCTTTGATTTTATAGCTTCGCCAAGGCCAAGAGAGAAACGGATTCGCACCACAAGGGTTCTGTAGCACTGCTATAAGGTTCACGTGATTTGTATCACACACAAAGGGTTCCGTGCCACCGTAAAAACATGGTTCTTTTGATTTATTTTACTCATATTATTTGTTGTTATATCGGATTGACCTAACGAATCGTTGATATTTGTGTATATTACTTTGCATTTAAGATTAAGGAAAACTTTATGAGGAAAATTTACATTCCTAAGAGTTCTCCATAATATATTAAGATTTTAATAACAAAGTAGATATTTAAACTAACATTAAGTCTACCTAGCGGTAATATACTCGATCATTTTCACAGATGGAAATTTCAGTATAGTCTATGATCACTATGATGGTTGTCTACCAAAACCGTCTCATTCTCGAGCGCCTATTTCACTTTTTATCTTCTTACTAATGTTTCTTATCACTCGACGAACGAGAATAAAGTTTGAGGATCGATAGACGTTTGTTACATTATACGCAAATACTACCAATCTGATTTGAATGAAACTTTACAGAAATATAGCTCATACATCAGAATAACACATAGGCTACAATAGGTATACAAATTACGAAGCCTACGCAAACCAGCATGCATAAACTAGTATGCAAAGCAAATTAATGTACTAATAGCGATAATACTTTTCACGTCACACAGCAATTAATTTGCAATCAAGTATGTATTAAGTACCAATACCTATTAGAATTATTGGTGAAAGTTCGAAATTGACTTTCAACTCAGCGTTAATAGTCTAGAAACATTCCTTGGCTAATTTTATGTACCAATTACTCTAAATAAATGCCGAAAGGCTTTAATTATGTTTTATGTATGTCTCTAATGGATAATCGCAAAGTGAAACTCAATATATTATATCAATTTTAAGTAACGTTACTTAAAGATTAACAGAAATAATTATAATAGACCTACTCTCAATTAGTGGGAAATACGCAAACATAAATTTATATTGAGTGTAGGACGTGTATGTAGTACCTACTTTAGTAGCTTCAATATATCAAAATGTCTATATGAAGAAATATTTTGAAATTTTAAAAATATAACAAACATATGGAGGAGCCAAATTTATACTCAAAACTCCATTCAAGGAATGCTTATGTATAACAACACAATCAAGACATTGAATTAGGTACTTACCTAAGTTAATTATTAGTCTGCCGGACCGAGGATCAACCTTGAAACCTTCTGAGTCTGCATGTCAAACTCAAAATGCATTTTTATTTACACACATGACCACATCATATCATAGAACTTTTTCACATAAACTATTTCTGCCTTTAAATAGTAATGTATGTCGAATTTCTTCACTTCACCAAATTAAAAATTAACGTCATAAAAATGTGGTCCAAGCTCCCCCCAAAGTTATTTTACGAATTTTAGGTCGCTGGTTTGATCCGGAAATAATTTAGAAACTCTTGTAAATCAGTGATAACAATATAGATGGTAACAATATATAAATACCTCAATCTTCCGTGCAATCCCTTGGCAACAGGCCTTATGCACTTCTCACTCCACTTATATTGGTTCCACGACAAAATAAATATATGTAATAATAGAACGTGACGAGCTCCGAATTATGACTGACTGTTTTTGTGTGGAATGTCTGAAACGTCAAGTATTTAAAATTTTGAATTTAGATTTCTTATTGATATTTCGGCCAGTCCAAAAACCAAACAGTTATATGACAGCCTACGACATAAGAATGATCGTCATAGATTATCGCGATAAAGATATAACCTACATTTAATGGGAGCACATAATTAGGTATAGCATTAAATATTCCAATGCGTTTACCTAGCGCCGTGACGCGTCTAATCCGCAATTAATGGTGATAAATAGATCTTACGAGAATACTGCCTGAATACATTATAACTTACCGATACTTGGTAAAGGACGTCATTAAAATATTATTGATTCATATAAATAAGGTATTGAAATAAATATCGCTAATACAAAGTGAATAGATGAAGAAATAATACTTGATTTGACTAAAAGAGTCCAAAAATCTGAGAGACTGTTATTTTGGACTACATTATATTTTGAGACGAGTTATATTAAATAACTTTTCTTAAAAGAAATTGAAGTAGCAAACGAGCAAGGATTTTCATGATATAAATAATATCATCAACACATTATTATCAATCCAATATTGTCCCACTCGTATTGCTGATCTTTAATAGGAATGATCTCTTAAAATCCTAAGTAGTAAGATTTTTACGACCATTGAGAACTTTTTTTTTACAGAACTCTCAGGTGTGTATATTTTCTCACTTTTCCTTTCTTAGGTAAAGAAAGTAAGAATTACCCATGTTATTCTAAAAATATTTCTTTTCGTCTACTTCTTTCTTTAATCTTTTGTGAAACTTTGTCAGTTTTTCGATTGCTTTCTAATTTTTTTTGTCTTCAAACAATTAATTACAGGTACGTAGGATCTGAATCCCGGGCCCCTAGTCTTAATAATTAAATAGTTATTGCATTAAGCATTCCAATGTGTATAATTAGCTTAGTGTGACGCGACTAATCCGCAGTAATAGTGATAAATAGATGGGAGAATATCATTTGAATATATTAGATTTAGCGATACTTAGAAAACCTTGTCTGTAGACGAGTGATATAAGGATGTCTACACATCCAATTGTTATTTATGATGCTTATGATGAAGTTTCGTTTGAAGTTTTCGGTATATTACGATTTTATTTTAATTATAGCAATATTGATATCAAAAGCGTCGAGTTTTTTGCTTTTAAGATAATTCTCTAGTTCACGTATTTTATCCGGATTGACATTCTTTCGGACGGATTATAATATTATTATTTGTAATAGTTTAAGAGGCCTTCCCGAAAATTTAAACTTTTAAACTTTTTTGGTGGTGGAGCCGTTTTGAAAAGTGAAATTTTTGACGGAACCCCAAAATTAAGGAAAAAAAATACATGCATTATTTTTATAATGGGTGTCCATGTTACAACGTAAGTATATATTATAATAAAAGAAAAATGATCTAATGGGAGTATTCTCGCGGAGCCCCCGTAACAGCTTTACGGACCCCCAGTAGAGAGTAGAACTCCTTGAAATGGGTGTTATAAGCTGCATCAGTGATCAACTTTAGGCAACATTAAGATGAATGCTTTGACGCCTCCTTGACATTAAAAAATCTAGTCCATCGGATTAAATGGTCATTGAGGGTTACTAACAATCTAAATAAGATTCTATTTCTGTCATAAAGTGGTTCAGTATTAGTGTTGTAAGGCATTGTTCAATGACATGATTCATGAAGTGTGCCCATTTAGTTAACTAAAAAAGATATTAGTTAATCATATAGAGAGTATATGCGCGTGAAATATCTAGTCTGCGCGTATAAAGTCGCAAAAAGCAAGAAAACATATTCTCATTTCCCATCAATCTTAATTAAACTTGATTAGCTACACCAGAATTATTCTATTTTTTGATTTGTATATTTGTATGATACACTCATAGTTCCCTATAGCGATGTAATTAAAGAGGGCGGCACCGTCGCCGGAAATGCAAGCGCGATATATTTTCCAACGCTTAGACGTTCGCTGATTTGATCGAGTTTCCGGTCTCGCTGTAGTACTAATATTAATCTGTGATTTTGCCTTTTAATATAATATTTGCCTTGATATTACAGGATTTTAGGTAGTTTAAAAGGTGGTAAAAGATGGTACAATGAAGAAACTACATATTAATAAAGTTACTTAGGTACATAATTAAATTGTTAGAATTATGACAGATAATAAAAACAAAATTACATTTTTTGTTCAACGCATATTAAATACTTATAAAAAAATAATTATGGTTCATTATAAAAGTTCCTGGAATAAAATTCCATAATTTTAATGAGTATACATAATAATAACATGATGTTAAAGTATATAATTGGTACAATTGAACAGACAAATTATTATAAAAAGTATGTAAAAAAATGCTATGTTCAAACGTGTGTGCACGACTTTACAAGATGACGTCATGTTGCGTTATAATAAAGCATTTTGACGCCGATTGTACTCAACGTTAAGCTGTTCACAGACTGAATTGAAGTGGACGAATGCAATAAATCTTTAATCTGGAACCTTTTACTACACTTCGTAATAAACGAATTGTGAACAGGAAAGAATGTAGATGCTGCTGCTGTATTTACTGCTTTGACTTCGTAGTTCTGTAGTAGTAGGAATTTTTATCTTTAAAGGTCCATATTAACAGGAAAATTCTGTATTTACCAACTAATATCAGTAGGTGTCAAATAAATAGGTATTTAATACAAAAAAACATTCATTAAAACTGTGTGTCTTAATTGATAACTGAAGTAAAATAAAAGAAGTGTAGGAAAACATACTACTAACTTAAAAAGGAGATTAAAAATAATACTTAGAATTATATTCAGATACAAATGAAAATCCGTAATGAACGTTCATTTGCGCTCGCCACCTTAGTGTTAACGTATCATTACAGTTAATTTATATGTGTGCGCATAAGTACTTCAAAGACATTAAGTTAATGCGACCTCATAATTACTAGTTAGAAGCATTAATTCTCGCATCCATAATTAAGTTTAATACCTCATTTCTGTTGGCCTACAATCTAGATAAATATTATAGGTACTATGTAAATTGCGGTATTAAAGTTGCATTTAAGTGTAATATTGTGAAATAGGCTACAAAAAGATTGGTTTTCTGTTGGATGACAATTTTATTAATATAAGGTTTTTGGTACCTACGTTATTTCAATCTAATCGACATTACTGTAAGTGATCATTCTTGAATCCATATCGTACTATATTAGGCAGATAAATAATTAAATATATATATTTTTTAAGATGTATTGTTTTTAGATACATAACATTTCGAATGTTAATTTTACCTTCTTTTCTAACGATCCTCGTGATAGAGCGAACTATACCGTTCTTCACGCAACTGTGTTCTATTTTGAAGGTAGTTGGAAAGCAGAGACGTGAGGCATTCCAACTTAGTCGTGAAACAAAATTTCTTAGTTTCGTATTTAGAGTTTTTACAGATATGAGTAAGTACTATTTACCATTCGTTGAACTGTATGCTCTTTTGCTACTATAACCACTTTCTTCTGAGGTATCCTGGAGCGCTATGATATAGGGTCCGTCTAGAGAGGTGCAAAAAAAAACTTACCTTCGAAGCCGTCTATGCAATAGCGACTATTCTGGTGTTGCAAATGTTCATGAGCGACGGTAGCTACTCTCCATCAGGTAGCTCATTGCCTTATTGCTAGGTGCATGAAAAAGATCAAATAATCCGTAGTAAAAGAGATACAGTCTTTTACTTATAAACCAGTAGGAAATATACAAATACATAATGCAAGACATTGATAAATATCAACGTTCCTTATAAATTGCTCTGATTATAATTATTACGGATAATGTTACGGTTGACGTCTAAATCGTGGCCGGTCCAGCACAAATGTGTGTATAGAATAAAACTGAGACTGAATTAATAAGGATACTTAATAGAAACGTTCGCGAGTTCTTTGAGACAGATCTTACTACTAAATGTTTTACTTTCAATTATTGTGAAATTTTAAATCTAAAACTATAAATAAATGTATATAAATAAATTGTAAATATTCTAAGTTTGAAAATAAATACAGACATGCAAGATATAAAAATATAATATAACGCTTTCTACATTCATAGCCTAAACTAATTAACACTTAGACTCTGAATTAAAAATCTAAATTCGTCATTCAGAAATCTGTCTGACCGGGGACCGAACCAGGAAACTTCTGGTACCCCAAATCCGTATGGTGCTCGCATCGCCACTATTTCCAATACTATTTCCCATAAAGCTTTGTCTTTTTTCTAGTCTGAGGTAGCAATAATTACAGCCAAAGTAAGCTATTAAGTTAACTAAACACAGAGGCAGTGGTAATGACTTTTTCCTTGACCGCACCCACACTGAATCGCATCAGATAATGAATTAATGTGGTTCTTGATTGTGTTTCTTGCACCCATATTTGTATTTACTTAAACAAATTACCTATAAAAAATGTTAAGTTGTAAAAGTCTATAGTTATGTCGAAAGTGGCAGAACCCTTTGAGGTTAGATCCTAAAAGTATTACCGCTATCCTTACTAATTTCTGCTGAATAACAGCAATGTCAAGCATTACTGTGTTCTGGTTGAAGGATGTTGTGAAGCGACACTTATAAGAGGCCTTCCAACTTAATCCTTAGTACCAACGTGTCTGTGATCGACCTCAGGTCTTCTTCAACTACAAATTTTCTTGGCAGAAATTGACACTTACTATCAGGTGGACTGCATGTCAGTTTGGTAGTTAACGGACCATATTCAATATTAAATACAATTTAACATTAAAGGACTACATCTACAAAAATAAGTAATGTTAAATTAAAAATCCAAACTCTTTCTGAAAAGGTGCATGAAGAAAATTTATGCTCAGAATTTGGTCTGCCGCAAAAGCCGTAAGCATAATAATTAAACGTAAATATAGAGTACATTATTAGTTATGTTAAGTATAAAAAATAACAGTTGTAAATACAGCCTGTCAAATTTCCCCGTAGCATTTTTATGAGCTTGCATTGACTTTATTAAAAAGCAATTATTGACCTCGATCAAGGAGTTCCTTTAATCATACCTTAAGGCTACTGGGCCTGTGCATCGCATAAGCCTTCGCTTACAAATCTCATCGCGAGCGATAAAAGATAAGGACTAAAAATTGTCGCTTCAGAAATCATACTACGTAACGTTCCTATTGGCATAACTTTCAGTAAATGCCTAGTAGCGGACAAATTGCGTTACTCACTTATCAGAAAAGAGGCCTTTTAAGCCTGCAGATAATATTTATGTTCTATTTGGAGACGATTAAAAATATATTCAGACAGCGACTACTTAATAAAACAAGCAAGAAAACTCATGAACGCGTTGTAAGCACGAAGTGTAACACAATTAATTTATCAGTTACTTTTACATATTAACATAAAAAATATTATCACGATGAAAACTTTTGCGTAAAAGTACCCTCAAAAACCCACTAAAGTGCCGGTTCTCGTATGTTAGTATCTTCGCTAAGTTTTTAATCGTTACTCGATACAATATGGTAATGTAGCACATCCCTTAAACCAATTGCATTTTATGCGTATACAGTTATTAAAGGTCGTGTTCCAATGACAAGAAAATAAGGTTGTAATTAAATTTGCCACCGTGCCATTATTATTTTCAAAATAATTATCTCGAAAAGGCGTAGTTTCGACGTCGAGTGTTCTACGTGTTGATAAATTGAAGGAACAATTAATGTTCTAGTGCGTATGTGTGTGTACATTCAAGTTTACAGACACTTATGTTGTATGTTAGTGTGTTTTATTCTTAGCGTGTGTGAATAAGCTTGTTCGCTAAATAAGCGTGCACTGTTTATTACTGAGATGGTTTATAATTGTTTTAGTTTAATTTACACATAAATTAGTTTTAGAATTCCCGTTACTTTGTTGGTGAGCGCTGTATTGATATATCGTGTTGATTAATCGCTAAATAAAACTAGCTTGTTGATTAAAATAAAGCTAGTATACCACTTTTTATATACTGTGGGTATCGATTTTATTGTTCGAGTTATCGTTTATCAAAAATCGTTTAGTGATAAAATTCATGAAAATTGATTTCATGAAGATTGATTGAGTTTCTTAATTAACTTTTAAGAGTTTTAAGACGCGTCTAAATTGACATAATTACTACTGTCCATGGATATATTTATATGGTCAATCCCATGTAGGATTTTAGCCCTACGAGAGATCAGTCATAATTTTGGTAAGCGACTCTATTTCACCAAAACTGAAAACGATGAAGTGTTATCAAACATCCAAATCAAGAGCATTAACCTAAATTAACAGATCTGTCTGACCGAGGATCGAACCCAAAACCATCTGTATGTTTTTGGGTATTATGACAACTTTGATATTCGTAATTAAAAAATAAAGACCGCAACACACTCACGCGTACGTACCCACCATCGCGAGTGGTGCAACGGATGAGGCCTAATTAGCCTGCAATTACCTCTAATGCAACGGCACTTAATGAAGCGCGCACCTCATTTACACCGCGAACGACGAACCAACTATTGTTGCGGCCGCGGGTTTTTCACCTCGAGTGTACAACCCCTCGTGTCAAAAGTAGCTGCTATGTTTACGGAGGGTTTTACGAACACGAGAAGCTACAATGTTATTTTTATCAACGTATTATATAACAATGTATAATGAATTATTTTTAACAACTAATGTCTGTCTAGGCTAAATAAATAATGGAAGCATGTAAGACAAACCTAAAGTACTCATTCGTATAATTATAAAAACACTATTTAGGCGTCGTAGAACCTTTTCTGGTTGACTCCGCAAAATCACCGTTACATTTGTTTCTATCTAATAAGATCAGTGTTCAGCGCTGTTTGTCCAAAACAATTTTGAAGCATGTCATATTTACTAATAAAGATGACATACTTATCCTAGGCGCTCCAATTAAGTGATCTTGTTCTTATCTTATCTGGATTCCATTAGCGCCAGTTGCCACTTACCGTCAGGTGCAACCATGCGGGAAGTCGCCACACTCGTTTGCAACTTCTGTCCTATAAACAAAAGCTATTAGACTAACAAAACCTCATTCTCAGGCTGGCAACATCAAACGGCGAGATCACAATCACGACGTCGCACGCGCAAGGCCCGGCGAGCAGCGCGGGCTCCGTGGGCTCCGCCGCCACCACGTCGCCCCACGCGCCCGTCAAGCTCTCCCCCAGCTCGGTGAAGTCCCCGTCGCAGGATGACAGCGATCTGCTCGCTGATTCGCCAAGTAAGTAAATAAATAAATAAATAAATAAATAAATAAATAACGCTTCACACTCATAGCCCCGCACTAGGATTCTGTGTCGTGGGTGCCATGGACAACACACGAGACAAGGACACACACCCAGACCAAGAACGGAAATTTAAACTCTTCAAATTTTCGCCTTGCTGGGAATCGAACCCAGGACTCTCGGATTAGCGGTGCGGTATTGTTAACCATTGCACCATCCGGGTCGTGCACAATATATCCTTGTAACTTGCTTGTTTGTCTATCAATGTTCGCCATCGTCCCGGGTTCAGTGGTAGAGCATTAGACATATGTTTTCATATCGTAATAATGTGTAACATGTACATGTATTGTAACATGAGTTCTAATAAAAAATAAATAGTTCCCAACTAGGTTTTTTTCCTGTGTCCAACTCAAGTAGAACTGAGATCTTATCTGGGGTTGATTACAGATGACCATGGGCGGCAGTGGCCACTTACCATCTGATGGGCAGCATGCTCGTTTGCGATCAAATTAAAAAAAAAAATCAGAAAAGAAAGCTAAATTTGTTCATTTATATACTTGTCTGGCCGCGGTTTTTTTTTCTAAACCTTATTTACTAAACTTATCTTAAAATCTGGTAAAAATAATGATTTCAATACTGATAGTCACACACTGACGTCCGCTATGTTGTAGACCACTTTCACATAATATATAAAATATACTGTACATTTACAGTACATACACGCGCCAACACACACATAAAATGCGTAATAAATACCGCTATTTACAATTGTACACATATGCGAAGTTACGTTGGAAACTAATAATTTCCATTTGCGAGTTGTCCAACATTGTACATACTTACCGTAGTGACACTAGGCGGGCCATTAGGCCGCGAAGTCCGACAATGTCCTGCATTTCAGCTAATGCTATAAGAGTTAGCGAAGTCGGGCGGTGTTTGGAGATTAGAGTCCAGTTGATTAGAGCTAAGTAGGTTTGTGGTCGCTCATAGAGGGCTGAGTGTAGACAAGTTACTTGACTAACTTAGCTAATGGACTTAATTTTAAATTTTGTAATTGGTGATTTGGTATTTTTCCTTCCTTATTTTAAATAAGATCGATTTAAACCTGACAGACATAAATATGAATTCTCCATATTATCGCAGCCATAAACATGCAAAATATACAAACACACTGGCAAACACTCGCACATAAAATGCGTAAAAAATAATGCTATATACGCACACACACAAAAAGATAAATCGGCAAAGTTACACAGGAAACTTATAATTTCCATTTGCGAGTTGTCCAACATTGTACATACTTACCGTAGTGACACCAGGCGGTCCATTAG